>VMDO01010227.1:0-72768 GCA_007922755.1 Pedetes capensis | reverse complement strand
TTGGTGTCCAACTCATAGCGACCCTCTGTACAACAGGGGAAACACTATTGTCAGTGCTTCTCTGCTGTTCATAGGGTTTTCAATGGCAGATTGATTTTTGGGAGAGGGTTGCCAGGTCCTTCTCCCAAGCCTACAGCACCTGGTGTTCCCAGGTGGTCTCCCATCCAAGTACTAACCAGACCCGACCCTGCTTAGCTTCTGAGATCTGATGAGCTCAGACGCCACAGTGGTGTGGCTACAGGCTTCCAGGATGGTGGGGGTTATTAAATGTCATCCTGTGGGGGAGCAGCACTAAGTAAACCTCCGGGCTTGCAAGTAAGGCTCTGTGGTGGGGATTTTGAGCATCTGATGCTGAGGGGAAGGGTTTGTGTTTGGGGCTGAGCTGGAGATCTGGCGGGATGGGTTTGGATGTGAAGGGGTCAGCTGGCTCTGTTTTGCTTTGTGTTTGCCATGAGTGTGCCTTCCCCACCCTCACAGCTGCTGAGCTGGAGTGTCCCTCTGCCTGCCTGGGGTTCACTGAAATTTGTCCCGGCCAGCTTCCTTGGATTCTTTCTCCCCAAGGCTCATTTTCAGTACTGAAGTGAGTTGTAACTGGATCAGATGTGGCCTCATGGTGGCCCTTCCCTGGGTTCCTCTGTCTGTCTTGTCTCTACAGCTCAGTCTCCCTGAGTCACCCCCTCCCCAGCCCGAGCTGACGAGGCAGTGGGTGGGCTGGGACCCTGCTCTGTCGCAGGGGAGGCCAGGCGCTCACCTTTTCAGACCCCTTCAATGCAGGACACCACAGAACATCGAGATGCACACAGGGCCTTGCCGCTCAGAGAACCTCATGTTTCACGGGAAACACCCAAAATCCCGAGGGTCGGGGATCGGTGGCTTGGAGGCGCACTGCCATGGGAGCTGGAGCACTGTGTCCCCACGGCTAGAAACACACTGCGAGGATAGCAAGGGGATGAGCTGTTGACGCGGCCTCTGTGCCTGTGTGGTTGGTAACGACTGTCTTGGAGCAGGAGTTCGTGTCAGCGCCCCGAGATGAGGTTTGAGATGTCAGTGTTGCAGCTTGCACGTCACCTGGCAGGGAGGCCTGGCCTGGCTGGGCTCTGCTGAAGTCAGCGGCCCCGTCTCACTGTCCGCTTGCCTCTGGCTTCGAGCATGGTGGACGATTAAGTAGGTCGCAGGGATCTATTTTGAACTGGGTGTGGCCGGGCTGCCTGGACATTGAATTTCCGGATCACATCCCATTGGCCTTGTTTGCCCAGGAGGCTGGCTGTGAGCACCCTCTGGCTGGTTGTGGGGTGTATTTATACAGTAGGAAGAGCCTGGAGGTAGGAGACACCCCAGTTCTCCAGGCCTTTAAGGCAGTCATACTGGAGGGCCTCAGGCCTGGAGTTTTCCCACCCCACTTTCTTGAGTTTTCTGAGAATTGCTGAGTTTGCTGATCCTCACTAACTGCATGAAATCTTTTCCTTTCAAGGATCAAATTTAGTTTTTACTCAGCATTAGTTCACCTCTGCTTTAAGCCAGTAATGACTTCTAGTTGTTGATTTGTTGCATACTGAACCTTATGTACAGATTATCTCATTTAATGCTCACAGCAACCTTGGAAAGTAAGTATTGTTTTCTGCACTTTGTAGAAGAAAAACCGAGAATGAAAATGGTGTAGTAATTTGCCCACAGACCCGGTGTGTGAGTAGCAGGGGCAGAGATTCGAACCCGAGTCCTTTTGCCTGACAACGCTGGGCACAGAAGGCATCCTGGGTGGGATGGGGAGCTCAGCTGAGGATCCCTGGTGTGTCCGACCTTCCTTGCGGGGGAGGCTGACGGTGTGTGTTGGGGGCCCTCCCGGGGCAGAGGAGGCTATGGAGTTGGACTTACGTTGTGGGCTTCACTCCGGAGTGACTGAACACCGTATGCTCAGTTCTCACTCTGTCTCGGATTTCCTCCTGTTGCACTGTTTCGTTTTGTTTTTTCTCGATGTCCTCGCCTGAGACCCTGGATGAGTACAATGAGCTGGGGAGACCTGTGACCTTCCTAGGCGGTGACAGCATTGATTAGCCATCTGCCCCACGTGCACCAGCTGCTGACCTCAATATACCCCCTGTGCCATATTCCGAGCTTTCCCCACGGATTCGAGGGGCAAGGCCAAGTTCGTAGGCATGTGTGTGGTTTTTGTTTCTCTACAACTTTCCCCCTAAGCTGCTTCCAGAGCCCTGGCAGGAATGCTTCTGCCCGAGGTCATTTATATCACCTGGTCCAGCTCCGCCAAGAGCCCCACCACCCACATGGGACAGACAGGGAGTCTTAAGGGAAGCTGCAGGCCTGACGCTCTTAGGCAACACCCTTTCTTCAATGCCATTGTTTCCCCAAAAGTCATCTGAGGTGGCGTGTTTGTAAAATCAGTTTGTGTTCATAAGGAACGTGTCTTCAGATGCTGCCTGGGGCCTGCTGATACGTACCAGGGGTCTCTAGCAGGGGTGCCTGGCCCATCTTAGGTTTTCTCCCAGGCATCTCTTGGCTTTTTGAGCTGCAGCTGGCTACTTAACCTCTCTGAATCCCTAGCCTATAAATTGATACTATCTAAAAGAGGCTGTGGTAAGATATGTGACAGTGGGTGTAAATCACAGGACTTAACTAATGGGTTATTATTTGTCCTTAGTGTTCAACTAATGACCTGGAAATATACAGATCTCAGTTGCAGAACCTGAAGCCTGAGAAATCCCTCCTCCTTGCAAACAAGAGGGCAAGGATGGAGCATAAAGAGCCCTTACTTCAGGGAGGATCCTTCCAAGGTCCCTCCATTCTTCTAGGTTTTGGATCTGTGCTTGAGTTGCTGTGCACCAGAACTCTAAGGGAGTCCATGTTAGCCACGTGACCTCTCAGAAATTCCTGGGCCAGGGTTTTAAGAATGAAGAAATTCCAAAGCAGAATTTTAGAAACATGTACTTTAAATGTGCATATCGGAGACATCTGCACTCTTAGTGCACACATCTTCCCTTATTAGGATCAGGAGATGATTTTAAAAGGCCTCTGGCCTGCTTTCAAAAGACCTACTCAAGCATCTAGTAGATTTAGTCTTACATTTTATACCACCTAACAAGAGACGTTTTTCCCCTTTCAGTGTCTCTTCTTTCCTTCTTAGTTTTTATAAATTTGAGTCTAGACAAGTACAGGGGACATCCTAGAGGGGCCAAGAAAGTGACCTGTGATTTTTGATGTTTGGAATTCCAATTTTGTGTATCTTTGCTGTGCGATCTGGAGTCATTCCCCTTATTTCAAGCCTCTAGGGAAGATAGGCCCACAGTTCTGATCATGATAACATTGCTACAATTACAGACAAGGATTCTTTTCTTTGTAGGTTGAGCCTGTGTGGTGGTAGTGATGGTTTTTAATGCATCATAAATAAGAAATTTACCAGCTGTGTTTATTCAGAATCACAGAATTGCAAATAGGATTAAGGACTGGACTTCTCGGCGGAAGTTGCTCTCTCCTTGGGCTCCCAGACTTCTATTACACTGCTTGGGTCAGTCAGTCACAGTTACCTGCTTACCTGTCCACCAGCTTGACAGCAGACTCTGCCAAGGTGGGGATTTGGCCTATGTCCTGTTGTATCTTGGCATCTTGTGCATTGCACTTTTGTGTTGTTGTTGTTGTTAAGTGCCGTCGAGTCATGTCTGACTCACAGCGACCCTTATAGGGTTTTCAATGGCTGATTGTTTCAGGATTGCCTGGGAGTGGATTGCCAGGTCCTTCTCCCATTTTTGTGGTGCTGGGAATCAAACTCAGGACCTGAAAGACTGCAGAGCAGCGCTCTACCAACTGAGCTAAATCCCAGCCCATACTTTTGTGTGGAACACATAAAAAACTGGAGAGATTTGGGGTCACACAACATGGTCCAAAGAAAACTGAGGGGCAGATTGGATTGTCTTGTCACCTGTGGCCATTTATGTTGCAGAACTGTCTCTCAAACCCCAGGCACGCCAGGAGCCCTGTGGGGCCTGGGCTGCTGCACGTGCTCCATCTCGTGGGCTGATGCCACAAAACCAGATTTGCCTCCTCTCCCTATGCCGTCCCCACCCCCTGTCTATTGAGAAATAGGAGCCAGGAACCAGGAGGGGTCTTGGAAGGAGCTGAAGGGATAGACAGCATTATCTCCTGTCCTATGGGTCAAGATTGGCAGGGAGCCAGCACTTGAATGTGGGTCTGCTGGGTTCCAAAAGGAAGCTGACACCCTGGCACTGGCACTTTGGACTTCAAACTGAGGACGTTTAGAGAACAGCACAGGCAGGGATGGGCTTTCTCTGAACTTCCTACATTGCCTGAAGACAGATCCTCCCAGGGGCCCAGCTGTCAGGCAGGCCATTCCCCAGACTCTCGTCAACCAGGGAAGATGAATCTGGCATCACAGGAGAGGGGACTAGAGGTCCGCGCCATGCCCAGACAGACTTTGTGGCTGGCTTATTCCTCTCTCAGGGATCATTTCCTCTCCCTCACTTCCCCATGGTGCAGAGGGCAGACGAGCTTCTAGATCTCCCTGGTATCAGAGTATTCACTTCCATTCATATCATGCCCCTGTGCACCTTTTCTCCCGTGAACAGCCTCCTGTCAGCTTATTCCATAGGCACGGTTATCGAACCTTTAGTGGGTCAAGGGAGAAGTTTCACTCCTTTTCAGTTGCAAGTGTGGGACAATTAAGAACTTGGACTGTGAAGTTCAAGAAAGCCGGGTTTGAATTTTGTGTGCATACTCTCTTGTTTGTATGACTTTGGGTAGCTCCTCCATCCATAAGCCAGGTGTAGTAATGGCACCTACCTCAGAGGTATCGTGAGAGGTAGATGAGATAGTTCACATGCCTTAGCACAGTGTGTGGCATCTGATAAGCAGGCAGTAAGCATTGCTTGCTGCTCTTGGTTTTCAGTTACTATTAAGCTAGTTGATAAGACTCAGCTGGGTCCCACGGTGCCAGCAGGAGCCGGGTCCCCTGCAGGAAGCCCCCTTCTAGGTTCTGTGATGACTGTTGATCTTGAGCAGAGCTCAGCTCCAGCCTGTGGTTTGGCTGTGGCAGTGAGAGGAAGTGAATGTTACAAGTGAATGTTGCATGCAGAGCGAGCCTGGCTTTATAATTTAGAGAAACGAGGCATTGTCCGTGGACAGGGAAATGGAACTATCACAGTGGAGCCTGAGAATGTGAGTGGCACTTCCTAGGAAAACCAGGTGCTTTCTGCTTCTTCCAAAAGCGACAGTGTCCTGAAACGGAAGGCGTATGCTTGACCTGGTGGGTTTGTGTCCGGCACAGTAATAGTTCTAGTGGATAGGTCAGTGGAGTTCTGAAGTCATCCACTGTGCACTCAGAGCTGAGTCCCCAAAAGTGGTGTAACGGGTAGCTGTGTGACTTGCTGGATAAAACCCCACATGGGCTGGGTCTGGGCATTAGCCCTTGTTTTCAAGTCTGAGCGTGTGTAGTGCGATTGTTCAGGCTGGAGAGTGGCAAGACTTCTCTCTCCCCCGAGTTAAAATAGTTTTGTTCTTTATATCCATAAATGCTGATTTTTATGTTTTGAGAGGTAGCAGTGGTAGACACCAAAAGTTACCTAATGATAGTTTTTGATTTATACTTTAGTTGCAAATATGTCCTCCTGTGTTTGGAAGAGACATGGTTTAGGGACAGCCAAGTATAATGGGTGGGCTGGGATTTAGCTCAGTTGGTAGAGTGCCATTCTGCAGTCTCTGAGGTCCCAGGTTCAATTCCCAGCACCGCCAAAATGGGAGAAGGACATGGCAATCCACCCCCGAGGCAATCCTGAAATAATCAGCCATTGGAAACCCTGGGAGGGTCACTATGAGTCAGACATGACTCTATGGCACCTAACAACAACAACAACAACAACAAGTATAATGGTAAAGAACACAAACTTTTAGTCAGACCTAGGTTCCCATCCTGTCTGTGTTTCCAACAAGCTGTGTGAATTTGGGCAATTACCTTAACCTCTCTGGACCCCATTGGTATGTGGGCTTAAAAGAGTACTTATAGATTGTTAAGAAGGGTAAATGGGATAGCATGTAAATCCCTGTGTGTCGTGTCTGCTCATAAACTCTGCACCAAAAGGGAGCTGTTCCCATCATCATGTTCTTCCGGGGAATCAGGATGCTGGGCCTGGCTCTGCCATTGTTAACAGTTGCCTAGGTATGTGGCTGAACTTCGCTGAACCTCGTATTCTTTGCTCTGAAACAAGGGTGGGTGTCTTGTTTTCTGTCAGACCAAGCAGTGTGACCTGTCTACGGGATTATCGGGTCCCCTTTTCTGGTAAGGGCTTATTAGCTACACTGCCAGATGTTGGCCCTGATACCCTTGTTTTTGCCCCTGATTTTATCTCCTTAGTGTCCTTCCCTTCCTCCGGCTCTGCCGGGACTCCTTAGGCTTTTGTGTTTTTGCCTAAGGTGCTCAGGCTACAGGTTCGCCTGCTGGGCTGGCGTGGAGTCTCAACGTGGCAGAGCCTCACACCTAGGCAGTATTACAAATAAGCGTGAGCCCATCAATTTGGCATTGGCTTTTAAATCTTGTCTGTCTGTCCTTATGCTCCCCAGTCCGTCAGAGGCTGCCCGGGAGGAGCGACTCAGGGAAATGGAGTGGCTGTTGTGATCCATGGTGAGCTGGCTCCCTGCCTTGCTTGCTTCCTGGCCTTCATTTGAGCTTGAACTTGAAAGCGCTTAGCAGGGCTGACCTCAGTGTCATTTTATGTTTCCCACCTGCCTCTCCGTTGGCCCCCACGTTGGCAGAAGGCGGAGCTGCAGCGTTCATCTCTAGCCTGCCGTGGCTGCTTCGGGCTTATCTTCTGGTTCTCCTGGACAGGCAAGCACAATGCATTAATTGAGTTGTTTCCAACCCACTTCCTGCCTAGCCGAACACCTGTGCGGCCAATGCTGACAACTCAGCTGCCTGTTACCTGGTTTGCCGGCTGTCCCTGTCACATCAGTGTCTTGCTTATGTTGGACGAGTCAGTCTCATCATTTGTTGTTAGTTTACGGTGTCCTTCGCTTAATTGAAAGGCCCTCATGCGACTTTGGTGCACACAGGCCCTCCTCATTCCCATGGTGCCACTGACTTCCCCGTCATGGTCACTGAAGTGCAGACACCTCATGCACATGGCTGGCCGGCCGGAGGCAGTGCCAGAGCCCGTGGGCACTCCACGGGGCTCTCTTGCTGGCTCCCCTCACCTTTCTCCTAGTCTCCAGCTAGGTTTCCAGCTAGTCGTGCTTGAAGCCCTGCTGATGGGATTTTGAAGACTATTGACATTTTTTGACACTAGGGACTTAGATCTTTTCAAAGAGAAAAGTGGCTTTTCCAAAAAGACACTGAGGGACTGGAATCTAGTCCTCCTCCTTGTGACTGTGGGCCGTGTTGTCTTCTTGCCTGTTTTCTTCAGTTGAAAAGCCACGGGGTTCCTAGGCGGAGCACTGGCCAGGTATGATTTTATTGTTAAAAATGCCATGGAGATGAGGCAGCCCATGTTAGTTATTTGGTTGAATTGCATATCCCAGCTTTCTCTTTTTGGTGGTCTTGGCCTTTTAAAAAGAACTACACTGTTTGTAGCCTGCAGCTGTAGCCCTGTGTCGTCTGATCCCATCAGATCTCAGAAGCTAAGCAGGGTCGGGCCTGGTTAGTACCTGGATGAGAGACCACCTGGGAACACCAGAAGCCGTAGGCTTGGGAGAAGGACCTGGCAACCCCCTCCCAAAAATCAATCTGCCATTGAAAACCCTATGAACAGCAAAGAAGCACTGACAATAGTGTTTCCCCTGCTGTACAGAGGGTCACTATGAGTCGGATACTGACTCAATGGCACCTAACAACAACAACAACAACAACACTGTTTGTATCCCTTATGCCATGATTGAACTTATTCAAAAATAGAACGAGACTGGGAAATCATTTTTAAAATTTTACTTTTACTTCACTGTGGTCTTGAAGTTTGGTTTCAGTTTTGTTTTGGCTCTCCTTTGTAGAAATTGGAAAATTTAAAACACATTAAAAGGGGCTGGTTCCTCAAAAAGCTAGATAGAATTTCCATAGGACCTAGCAATTCCATCTCATGTCTGTATTGAAAAGAGTTGAAAAGAGAATGCAAATCCTTGTAGACAAATGTTCATAGCAGCATAGGTCACCCAACCCAAAAGGTGGAGCAACACAGGTGTCCAGCCTTGAAGGCATAGCTAAAATGTAGCACCTTATAGCCACACAATGGAGTATTATTCAGCCATAAAAGGGAATGAAGTACAAACATGTGCTACAACATGGATAAACCTTGAAAACATTATGCTAGGTCAGGGTCCCTAGCTCCTTGGCCATGAACCAGTATGACTGTTAGAAACCGGCTGTGCAGTAGGAGGAGAGCTGCCAGCAGCAAGCTGGCTTCATCTGTATTTACAGCCGCTCTTGATCCCTCCCGTTACTGCTTCAGCTCTGCCTCTGGCCTGTGGAAAAATTGTCCTCCACAAAACTGGTTCTTGGTGCCAAAAAGGCTGGGGACTGTTGCTGTAAGACAGAGAAGCCAAACATAAAAGGTCACGTACTGTATAGTTCCATTTTATATGAAATGTCCAAAATAGGCCAACCCATAGAGAAAGCAAGCCAGCAGCTAGAGGGACTCGAGTGTGGGAATTGACTGCTTAGTGGGTCTTGGTTTTGTTTTGGGTGATGAAAATTTTGGGGACTAAATAGAGGTGGTGGTTGCATGGCATTGTGAATATGTAAATGCTGCTGAATTGTACACTTTCAAATGGTTAATACATGTTATACGAATTTCACCTCTATTAAAAAAACTTGGAGGGCTGCCACATATATTCTTGCAAAGTCACTTTCAAAGTGACACCGTGCAAGAATTGCTCTCTGACGAGGCTCTTTCATGTGGGCACAGAAGGGAGTGTGGAGTCAACTGGCAGGTGCTGGGCTTTTGGCTTGTGCCCCCCTGCACGGGCATGCTGCCTCCCCTCTCTCAGCCTCTCTCCTCTCCTGTAAAGACAGCTGAACAGTAGGCTGTCCCTTTTAGGTTGCCATGAGAAGCAGGTGAGACCGTGGATATGAAATTCTGGGCACTGTAAGTGCTTAATAAATATTAACCTTTATCTCAGGTCTGTGGGAGGAGAGAATGAAGTGGCTGAGAGAGAGAAGGCAAATGGTGAGAGGAGAGCAATCGAGATGGACACCAGCTGTCTAGATTTAGTTTCGACCTTTGAAGAAAGGATTTTTAAAAGTCCTGTTCTCTTCAAGTGACCATAGCCCTGTATAGCTGGCGAGGCTTGTGAAAGCTGACTTTGCCCATCTAAAACAAAGAATATTTGTGAGGCATTTAGAATAGTGCCTGGCAGAAAGGGACTTCCCTGTCAGTGATTAAAGAAGGAGAAAGCAGCCATGTTGCACAGTGAAGAAGGCGGCACGGGGTGGGTGCGCTGCCCTCTTCCCAGACTCGCCCGCCTCACTCTCATCTTCTGGAGCTGGTGCCGAGAGCCAGCGCGGGGTGCACGTGGGATGTGAGCGTCTTCAGCACTGCGCGCATGTTGGGTGTGTAGCGTCTTCACTGTGGAGCACAAATTTGTTGCACTGGCATCTTCTGTGTGGGGCACACATTGGGATGCGTTGGCATCTTCAGCACTGAGCACATGTTGGGGTGCACTGGCATCTTCTGTCAGCCCCCCGGTATGTGCAGGAAATTGAACTCCTGACTTCACCTCCGCAGGCCTGCTTCGTGTTTCTGCTTCCTGCTTTCTTCCCTGGGAAACAGGACTTGTCATCACCTGGGCTCTCATGGCCCCTGTAGCCGCGCAGAGGCGGAGGGAAGCCGGGAGCTCAGGCCAGTGTTGCGGGTGTGAGGCCAGGAAGGCTACGCTGACGTGCGTCAGTGAAGAAATCATTTCTGGTTTCTTCTTAGTCAACACGTGGTTGTGGAGTAGGGAGCTCTAAGCGCACTACTCGGGTGTAAATGAGCAGGTGGAGCTGTCTCTTCTAATTCTGGTTGCACTAAACGTCTTTACGGCACCTTTCACACTGGATTATGCAGTGATTGCTCTTTACTCTTGGCACGTCACAGTTGTGTGTCCAAATAGTGTCTTGTGCTTTAGACAGAAGAAAGATCAATGGGCTTGGGGTCTGCAGAGCAGGGTTTAGCAGGTTGTGTAGACGGGATTTTACGTATTTACTCTGCCTCACTCTCTCCTTTTGGTTCCGCCACCCGCTCCCCGTCTTCTGAGGTACTCCTTTTCCCCATCCATTCTTGGGGCCTCCCAGGGGTGGTTTTTGGTCCCATGGGTTCCAAGTCCTCCTTGACATGACTGGGTCAGTCAGGGTTCTCCCTGAATTTTTGTTTTTCAATAATTTTTAAGGAAGCGTTAAAGGACCAGGTGTTCCAGGAGAATCTTAGGAAGTCCCTGCAGCCATGTCATGCCTGGGGTATGGAGATGACCCTTTCCCTGCCTGTTTATGCAGGGACTTCAGAGCGGGTGGTCTGCAGCCGAGTGAGTGTGAAGCAGGCTCCATGTAAAAATGACAGAGACGTGCAGAGCCCATTTTGGACTCTCAGGCAGATCAAAGATATTAAAAGGGAGACAGACCTTGTGGAGAGGAGAGGATTGATCAGGAGAATGGCTGTTTGTCCTGCTTCTCCATCCTGCATCCCATTAGAGTGAGATAGGGCTGGAGAGAGGCACAGAGGGAGGCAGATGTGTCTTCAAGCCCATCTCCTGAACGTAGTGCTTGAGGCCTGAGAGCCTTTCCCTCTGGGGTGGGAGAGTAGACAAAGGGGTCTGGTGCTCAGGTGGCCCTGGCGTGCTGTCTGTCAGGGAGGGGTGGAGGAAGCTGCAGGCAGAGGGGTACATGTACCTGCCCACCGCTCTTCTTGCCCAGTTTCTCCTCTGCCTTGGCTAAGTAGATGTGTCCTGTTTCGTTACCGGTGACCAAGGATCCTACATAGTAGACATCTCCATCGTCAGTGACTCACTCGCTTGTCTTCCTCCTGTTCTTTCCTCATATGCAGTGGGCACCTGTAATCGCCTCGCAGTTCCTGAGATGATCACATGAGATAATGTACGTGAAAGCCATACCGTTCCAGATAAGGAGGCTGTTAGAGCCTCTGGGAGTATTTTATTAACTGCCTGACACTAATGATTTGATTGTCCTGAACATCATTAGCTTTCTTATTGTAACTTAAACACTCTTTCAGGAACAAATGATGCTGTTAGCACATTTGCTATTTTTTTTTTCTTTTTTAAACACAGAGTTGCTTCACCTGACTTAGGCATTTGTAGAAAATGAATGAATGGCTCTTGATAAATTACGATGTTTCCAAGCCTAAAAGAGGCTTTTTCTGAGTTGAGTCTTAATTATGTCCTGGGGAGGAGTGCTGCCTCCGAGTCAGATAGGCTGTTCTTCATGTCTCTGTGACAGGCATAATGCTACTAAAATTTTAGAGTAATTGCACATTCAACAGCTTTGGGCTTGAGTGCCAGTGTAACCACTCACCGAACTGTCATCTCCTTGAGCTTCATCTTGTCACCGGTGAAATGGGAATGACTAAGGATTACCACAGGTGACTTAGAGTCCTCAGCTGTGTGTGATATGGGCTAGGTGCTGAATGAATGTAGCTGTTGCAACTAAAGGGTGTGAGTCTAGAAATTATGAATCCAAATTTGATATTTAATGCCAAATTCTATCAATCAATATAAAAATGAATTAGTCAACTCCGGTGAGTGCCTTGTCTATACACAGGATGGCAGTGGAGTGGGTAAAAGCGTCACACCGCTCCTCCAAGGTGGCTGGCCTTGAAGGCGGCTGAGGACGGAGCAGGGAGGTTTCCTGAAGAAGGCATGAAGCTGACAGGTACATGTGGCAAGGGAAGCAATGGCAAGAATTAAAGATTTTGGGTAATCTTTGGAAGAGACTCATTTTATTTATGCTTATGTATGTCTATGAGTGTATGTATATTTACACAGGGCCTATTTTTTCCTGTTTCCTTTTTCTCTTCTCTTCTTGCTTCCATCCCAGACCTGCTTAGCGTCTCTGATCAGTATGATGAGGGTTCTGGCCATTGGTCTTCCCAGAATTGAACATTTTCTTTGCGGACTAATTTCTCCCATGACCCGTTGGCTTTTTGTTGACCCAGGACCCTTGAAATGGCCAGGATCCTAACATCTGCCTGCTTCCCTCTCACCCGTTTGCTTCCCCTCCCTTTGCCTCTCCGCACTGGCAGTGGTCTTCTCAGGCCAGCAGGTCCTGGGTGAGCAGTGCCGCGTGGTGTGCTAGGGAGGCTGGGGACAGGAACACTAGGGAGACAGGGTGGCCCTACCTGGAGCAGCCTGGTTAGCAGAGGAAACAGATGGGCACACAGACTCTAATTAAATGTGATTAGTGCTTTATGTTGGTTGGCTGAGGAAAGACATTTGGCGAGAACCCCAAGTCCCTGAGTCCCCTGCCAGCCACTTGCTGCTGTTCGGTCACCGGGCGTGCCACCTCCCCAGGCCCAGCTTGGAGAGGGGCGTTCCTTATCAGCAGCTTCAGTGGGGTGTGAAACCTCTCCGAATAGTGCCCTGTTTGGGAACGTGTTGAAATGAAGGTTCATTTCGCCACCTGCACCCCAGTACTCCCACAGGCAGAAAATCGAGATTGAAAGAAAAAGGCTAGGCATCTCTTCCCACAGCCTAAAACCTGCTTCTTCTCCTGGAGTCCCTCTCAGAATGGCCCCGCTACCAAACCCGGGCTTGGGAGTACCTTTGACCTTTCCCCTCCCTCTCCCGCTACATCCTAAATGGTCCTTCCTTCACCTAGTCCTGGTAGCTCTGCCCTCCACTTCTCTCCATCACTGTCTCCCAAGAATCAGCTGCCAGCTCCAACTATTGGTTGTGAACCTTGTTACTGAACTCTGAAATTGAGCAATTTTCCAGCCAGCTATTTATTTATTTATTTATGTATGTATGTATTTATTTAGTATTTGGGGGTTGAATCCCCGACCTCACACACACTTTGCAAGTGCTCTATCACTGGGCTGCACTCCCAGCCCACTTTTCAAATTTTTTATTTTGAGGCAGGGTCTCGTTAAGTTACACAGGCTGCCTCTGGCCTTGAACTCATGATCCTTCTGCCTCTGCCTCCCGAGTTGCTGGGCTTTTAGGCATGCGCCACTGCACCCAGCTTCAAGCCTTTGAAAAATGCAGAAAAAAAAGGTAGAATGGAGGACCTTAGGGTGTACTGCCTGTGGTAAGGTTGAGTTGTATTTTGTGAGACTTGGTATTTATATAATAATAGCTGTGAAAAAAAAAAAAGGCTAGCATTGCTAAGGACTGCATATATACTGACTTATTTATATCTATCTCCCTCAGCAACTTATATAGTAGGTGCCATTAACATTTCACTGTTTTACAGATGAGGAAACTGAGACTTGGGGAAGTTGAAAAGCCGGCCCAGTCACAGTTGATGGGAGGGTTCCAGTCCAGGCTGCTGGCTTGTCTCTCATAGACTGTCTGTGTGCACGACTGTGTGTGTGTGTGTACATGAACTAGATTGTTAAGTGTCTTCCTCGCAGGCTGTGGTTGAAAAAATTGTTGGAACATTTCTGTGTGACAGACCTCTGTGCATCCGCCTTCTGTCCTTCAGGGCTCCACACTGAAGCCATAGTAATGTTTTAAAATGCAAATCAAATGATGTCTTCTAGGATCTTCGTACATTTAGAAGAATATGAACTCTGTGTGGTCACCAGGCCGCTGTGCAGTCTGGTTCCTGCCTGCTCTTAGCTCTTCTCTGCTGACACCTGGCTTCCCCTGTGGCCTTTTAGCTCCCACATATGCCAGGCTTTGAAAGACTTAGGTAGGGCCTTTGCATACCCTCCTGTGACAGCTCAGACTTGTTAGGCCTCTTCGTGGCCTCCCTCCATAGAACCATGTTCTGTAAGTTCATCGGTCATAATAGCTGACTTGATTCTCCCTGTTGAAATATTCCTTACTCTTCTTCCTGCCTGACCTTTCTAGGAAGCTTTCTTTAATTGGCCATCTTTATTTCTGTGAGTGGATCAAAGCCTTTTGAGTGGGAGAACCCTCTCCCTTTGTTTGTATCTTTTAGTCTGGAGTGTTCCCAGCATGCCTCTCACTGGCTGCAGAGCTGCTGGACTGCATATGTTGGGCAGGCCCTCAATCCCTGCAGGGTGGACAGTGCAGTTTGGTAAGAGTCCTGGGCCTCGGATCAGGAGAGTCACTCATCCATGAGACAGCTTCCTGGGCCACGACGCGGGGGTGGGAGCAGGGTGAGAGCCCACATCCGGCTGATCACGACGGTCAGGGCAAGTACATTGTGTGCGAATGGCACTGTTCAGGAAGATGGTGGTGTTTTTGATCTTTTCTTTCTTGGTGTCTTTGTGGTGTGTGCTGTTTGGCATCTGAGGAGGCCAAATAGTTGCTGGCCTTGGTCAAGGGCAGATCTCATCAGCTGAGGAGGTTTAGCTCCAGGCCAAAGCCATTCAAATTCTTTCTCTGCAATTAAGAATTGGTGACTTTTAAAGCCATGACACTTGACCTTGAGCTTCCTGGCCTGGGTTAGTCCACTGACAACTCTGTACTCTGCTTTGGCCTGGAAGTAATTCAGTGGTGACGATTACAGCTGTTTATTGAGCACATGCCCCATACCCGACCTGTGCTCTCAATGTCCATCATGTATGCCTCTATTCCTGCCAGCCTGTGAAGTAGATGGTGGACCCCCATTTTGCAGAGGATCTTTTCCATTTGGAGTTTTCTATGGGACGTCTTTGTTATTTTAATTACAATTACCCTATGAATGCTCTTTTGAATTAAAAAATAATGAATGCAGTTTGCTTGAGAGCAAGGTTTGTCTTTTCTGTATGCCTTCTGTTGGTTGGTGGGATCAGTTTTTTCAGGGTGATACTTACCCGGGAAGTCAGCTGTCCCGGCTCTGCTGGGGTCTCCTCTCTGGAGATGCCTCCTGCTCTGTCCTTTTCTGGCCCCTTCGGTGGAGCAGGTGACAGGTATTAGAGTTCACGCTCTTGGAGACAGAAGTGGAGCTCCTACCCTCACTGCTGCTTTTCCTTCCTAAATACTTCTGTTTGCCTTCTCTGGTTGTATTCTCTTTCCCTCTTTATTGGTGCTATTTATTGCTCTTTGCTGGTTCCCTTATTTTTATTTCATAGTCTTGTTTGAAATGCATCTTGATTTTGGCATCTTTAGCTGTTTAAAGCTTTCCATTTTGTTACTGATGATTTCCCTCATTTTGCAGAATTTTATTTGGAGGCAAAGTCTATTTTGTAAGACTGCTTTTCTTTCTTTTTCTGTCATTAAATTGTAATACTTTTCTGTTCCTGCTCTTTTATAAAAATTCATGATTCATTTTTAAGATTATAATAATGGGCCTTCAATGCCTGACAGTTTGACTTCCCATCATATTTGCTTTTAAAACCGTTATGTTCATGGGACTGAGGGCGCTTTAACTTCCATTCTCACCCTGATGTCTTGAGTACTGGGATTCTCCAAAGCTCTTACTGGGTACAGGTTTTCCAAACTTTTACTTTTTGCTTGAAAGTTCACTGCTTACCTTTAGTAACAGATAAGTCCGTTTCCTTGGAAACAGCCAGCACACCATTCATTTTTTTGAGAAGTCTTATGAATACTCAGATCCGAATAGCCTTTCTTTTTCTGTCAGTCCTTCTACCAAGGAAGAATGGTGTTCCATGAGCAACAATGGCTAGTCACACAGGCGCTGCCTCTTCCCAGCAACCTGCAATGGAGGGGCTTGAGGAGTGCTCAAGATTTGTCACGTGGGTCATTAAGAAGATGTTCTTGGTGAAATTGACTTAGAACAACAACAACGGACTGTGAGTGTGTGGCAGTGGAGAACACAATGAGTACTGATCGTCAAGAGCTGCTGATTTGATTAGTGCTAAGGCCCCAGCTTAGGAGAAGGCCCAGCAGCCCACTCCCCGCAAAATACAACCCGCCATTGAAAACCCTATGGATAGCAGAGAAGCACTGACAATAGTGTTTTGCCTGTTGTACACAGGGTCCCGATGAGCCGGACAGCAACTCAACGGCACCTAATAACAACAACAAGGTGCAGTATTCTCACCTTCCATTGCTTTCACACCTTCAATGCAAATGTTAACATAGTTGAAGATAGTTTTGACCTAAAGGTCCCCAGAGAGGGTCCTGGACCACACTTGGAAAACCACTGGAAAGGTGGAGCTAGAGCTCAGTGGTAGAGGGTCGGGTAGCGATTGATCCCCAGCACTAAAACAAAAAAGACGGGAGGTGGGGCAGAGAAGAAAACTACTGGAAGAGACCAAGCTGTTCATCCTTCATCTGCACACACTGGACTCTCTTGACTCCTGCCCTTGGCTCCATGCCCTTTCTGCCTGGAGCACACATTCTTACCACCACCTCTCTCCCTGTGTGTGTATGTGTGTACACAACCATATATATATGTGTAAGTATGTATGTGCACTTATGTACATGTATATATCTGTATACTTATGCATGTGCATGATTTAGCTAATGCCAGTTATAATCGTGTGTGCAATGGTCTTTTGCCAGAGATTATGATTCAGGTTTCATATTTATCTTGGTGACCAGAGTGCCATATACCGTGCCTGGCACAGGTAGTCACTTGTTCATCATTAACTGTCTTCTTCATTATCACCAATGTACGGGCATGATAAATGTTTTTGAATGATAAAGAGGTGGGGCAGTAGTCCCAGGGTTTCTTTAGAACATTGGTTTTCTGCCATATCAACACATGTGAAGCATGTCAAGACTTGGGAATGCTTAAACAACCCCTCGCCCCAGTACTTGGAGCTTAAACCGAGGGCCTTGCACATGCTAGGCAAGTGCTCTACCATTGAGCTGCATCTCCGTCCTCCTCCGCTACCCTTTTTTATTATTTATTAATTTTTTTTTTTTGAGACAGAGTCTTGCTAAATTGTACAGGCTGCCTCTGGCCTTGAACACTTGATCTTCCTGCAGGCTCTAGAGCCACTGAAATTACAGGCTAATTGGGAGACTAAGGGGTATGGCGCCTGGCTCAAACAGGTTTTCAATTGAAGGATACGCCAGATTCTTTATTGTATAATAAGTAGTGTAAATTCTTAAGAAGGAAAGGAGGCCACAGAATGTAGCATTTCCCAAACTGAATAACTTGTGAACCTTGTTTTCCTGGCATAACTCATAGGATTAGCATCCTTAGAATTTTCTTTGAGAGATAATCACGTAGCCTGGCTTTTCCATTTTGAGAGATGAGGAAATTGACAACCTATGTTCATTCTTGCCTTAAATTTATACCTTACCTACCTGGTGAGTACCTCCTAAGGTTTGATACTGCTAGGTATGGGAATACTGTGGCCACTGGGGAAAAAGCAGACTCAGGAAAATGTTCATGCTGTCTTCCTGTGAAGTGGATGGCTAGGCGGGAGACATACACATCCATCAACTAGTCACTGGAATTGCAAGTGTTACAAGAACGGTTTGTAGGAAGGTACACAGTGCTACATCATTTGTTTCTTGATTGGCCTTTTAGGTTTTTTGTGATAAGGTCTTGCTTTGTAGCCCAGGCTGGCCTCAAACTTCTGATCCTCCTGCCATGGCCTCCCAAGTGTGAGGCTCACAGGCACATGCCACCATGCCCAGCTTCAGTTGGTCTGTTTTTAAAGCCCTGCTTGGCCTTCCCCTCAGCACTCCTTGTGGCATTCCTGTGACCCAAATGACTGATGAAGGTCAGTAAGAATGTTGGCCGTTGCCCAACGGCACCCAGCTCCAATGTAGTGCTCTGCAGATATGCTTTAAAGTGTAAGACAGCCTCCACCTAGCATCTGGCATGTGAGAGCATGCGCTGTGTGTGTTGACTGGCCAAACGAACAGTGCACACATGTGCTTAGGAAGACCTGGGACTGGAGAGCACCCTACACTGTGGCCTCTTCCCTCAGTGCCCTGCTTCCCTTTGTTGTCCTGGGTGGACTGAAACCATGTAATGTGCCTTTCATGTTCCTGTGCTCTGACCTGTCCTCATGTCAGGGAACCAGTGACTCTTTCCTCCCCCTTCATGCAAAGCAAAGTGCAAGTCAGAAAACACATCTTGCTATCTGGTTTGGTCTAGGCCTTCCCACACATTGGAGAAAATGTTAATTCCCTATTTATATGAATATATTTAATCAAAGGACATGGTATCAATACAGTAAAATTGACCTATGGTATGTGACTTCCTGGATGGATGATAACAGAAGAGTTTTGGGACCCAACAGCCTTGGAGTCAGGACTTTGGCTTGGGGAGTGTTTGACTGGATGTTTCATCCTCTGAAGTCACCTACAGAGAGATCATACCTTTACATGTTTATGAACTGGTGCTATTTGTTCTTGGCATGTGGCCACAGACTTTGGCTGAGCTCTGAGAATGCATAAAAATCTCCCCTTCTCTCCCTGTGTGTATGGACAGATAGCAGGAAAACCTGTGCCATCTCAGGTTATCTTCTTGCTCTAGGGCCTGAAACTTCTTCAGCCACATCATACTCCTGCCAGAGTCTGAAAACTAATAAGCCCTTGAGAGAAGAAGTGTGGCGCGGAATCACTTACAGAATGGTGTGATCCGGGCCACCGAATTTTTCAGGTTTTGCTCTGAGATTGAATTAAGACAATCATCAGGGAGTTCTAGACCTCTTGATGTCTAATCTTGTGATTGAGTTAGAGTTGCAGAAATATCATGAATTGCTAATTAAGAAAAAATAACTTCCTTTTCTTTGTAAAAATAATTCACAGTAATTATAGAAATTTGGAAAAATATCAAAAGGCATATTGCTGAAAATTACCCATAATTCTATTCAGAGATAATCACTACAATCATTTGTTGTATTTGCATATATTTTATGTGGGTAATTAAGATCGTCGTGTATAAATTTTGATTTTTCTTTAATGTGTGAATATTTTCTCTTGCATTGAGAGCAGTACAGCACAGTGGTTTGTGTGTGAATTTCTTGTGGTTGCTATAATAAACTTCCATGAACCGTGTGGCTTCAAACAACAATTTGTTCCTTCACTGTTCTAGAGGATGCGTGTGAGTTTTAGCCACTTCGTGTGAATGCGTAAGCTACTTTCCAGAAGGACTGTGCCTGCTGGACCCCATCTGCAGCCGAGCGATGAGCATGCCCGTTACGGAATGCCACCATTTTAAATGTTACCAGGCTTTTTGACAGAGTCCATCATTTGAGGCTGAGAAGGAACTTAGCAAAGAGACTGGAGGTGGTGCTTCCTTCAGGAAGGAGTACTCTGGCAAGGCCAGCCGACTTCCAGTATGAAATGAAATCCTTACTTTGTGGAGCTTCCAAGTGCTTTCTATTCTGGGTCATAGCCTGGGAACGTCCTAGAAGGTTCTGGGGTTAGGGAGAGAAGTGTTAGGAGAGAGCACACATTAGTAGGGCATGCTAGGTACTCAAGGATTTCGGTCTACAATTTTGTTTCTGTTTTCAAACTCGGGCATTTAACATTCTTAAGTGCCGGGGGGGGGGGGGGGAACACGCGGACCAAAAGCAGATAGAATCACTTTACAGCAACAGCCTTTTGTGGCCCACAGGACCGGTGGGAGAGGGCGGCATTGCCTGGCAGACAAGCTGGGAGGCCAGCCCTGGGCAGGTCCCAGCCTGCCTGCCTTCCATTCCTGGGGGGTCCCCTCTGTGGGCTGGCCCTGCCTCATGTTGGCCTCTGGGTAGTAGAGGAAGTGCAGAGATTCAGGATGTGTCTGCCTGGAGGGACCACATCAGAGGTTGTCTGCACCACTGCTCTTCCGACAGCTTGGAAACATGGTGGTGGTTTTATTTCCCGGTGGTGAAATGCTATAGATGTATAGTATATCCAGTGGCAGCTTGCCTCCCTCGAACTCCAGAATTCCTAAGCCAGCTGTGGCCTGGATAGTGGCCCCAAAGATACATTGGTGTCCTGATCCCTGGAACCAGTAAATAGTACCTTCATAGGAAAGAGTGTTCTTTTTTAAAAAAATTAGTAATTAGTTTTAGTTAGTGTACAACTTAATAGGTTTCATTATATTTCCAAACATAATCATCATTGTACAGTGTTCCTATTCATTTCCTCCATCTCTCTCATGACACCTCTCACCCCAGACCCTTTCCTCCCCACCAGTGGCCCCCTTCTGCTTACATGTGTTCTTTGTGTGTGTGTATAATATCTCTCTCTCCATATATAGAGATATAGATACATATAGACACACACATGTGTATGTATGTATGTGTGCGTATATATATATATATATATGTGTGTGTGTGTGTGTGTGTGTATTTTAATCTCCACATTTTTCCCTTGAGAGCAAAACATGTGACGTTACTCTTCCTTTCCCCATTACCCTTTCCTATTGTCCCCCCCCCCCAAAGCGATCTTTGCCAATGTGATTAACAAAGGATCTTGAGATGATGAGATCATGTTGGATTAGTCAGTAGGATCTAAATGCCACTGCACGTGTTCTTGTAAGGGAGGTTGCGGTGGGGGTTGGCATGCAGAGCAGGAAAAGACCGGGGGAATATAGAGACTGGAATCATACAGCCACAAGCCAAGGGATGTCAACAGCCAGCAGGAGCTGGAGGAGCGGGGCATGGATTCTTCCCGAGCCCCCAGCGGGATCACACATTGCTTCTTCCTTAACTTTGGACTCTGACCTCCATCACTATTGGAGCGTAAATTCCTATGGTTTGAGACCACTCAGTTTGTGGCAGTTTGTTTTGACAGTCCCAGGAAACTCATATACCAGGCTATGCCCTGTTCAACAAGACGGTGCCACTGATCGTGTGCCGTGTCATATTACTGTGAACACTTCCACGTGTTGACTCTTAATTTCTGCACTTAGCTCCTCGTGAATGGGCGGCTGAGAGTTGGTGGGTAGCCCCGGCTTGATACTGCTCTTTGGGCTCCACTCATCTAGTCTCCCTTCTTGTTCTACGACTGAGGGAATGGAGGCCAAGGGAGATGCAGTGGTGTGGCTGGGATCCGAGCAGCAGAGGCCTCTGGGGCTTAGGATGGGTGGGAAGGACCCGGCCTGCGGGGAGCATGGGGCGGGCTGCCTTGGGCCCGTTTGGCAGGTTGGCTGCTGTCCCTCCCCTGCTCTTCACCCTGCTTGGTAAAAGCTGAGGCTCCCGTGCATCCCTGGAGCACTGGACTACTCAGAAGGCCCAGAAAGGGCCGACTTGTAGAGCCTTTGAGGCAGCTCATGAGCCCACGGGAGAGGCAGAGGACCCCGCCCGGGGTCGATGGCCTGCTGTCGACATGTCTCCAGCCCACTGTGTCAGACTCTGTGGTTCAAGGCATGTCTTCTCTGTGGAGCCCACTTTTAGCTGTGTTTTCTGAATGGTGACAATCTCTTAAATGATAGGGGCTAGGATCGCCGGGTGCAGTGGCACATGCCTGTAGTCCCAGCAGCTGGGGAGGTGGAGGCAGAAGGATAGCAAGTTTGAGACCAGAGGTAGTCTTTGTACTTTAGGAAGATTCTGTCTCAAAAAAGTAAAGATATGGGCTGGGTGTGCAGCTCAGTGGTCCAGCACTTGCAAAGCATGCAAGCGTGAAGCCCTGGATTCAACCCCCAGTACTGCAAAAAAAAAAAAAAAAAAAAAAAAAGTTAGGGACTAGGCCACAGTCGTCTTGACTCTTACACTGCCCTAGTGAGGCCCAGACTCCTGAACTGGACATTGCTGGGCAGTAAGAACAAATCACCTCCTTCCCAGCCCGCTTCCAGCCCGCCCTTCCACATGGCGTGATCCCGACCTCGCCACAGTCACTGCTCCCCTGCAGATGGGCAAGGAGAGGGTGGCACAGCCCTACGGTAGGTAAGTCCATGATTGACCAGCCCAGGAACCAGTGGACAGCATGCTGAGGCCATGGATTGGCTGTAACTCTTTAAAGTTTTGGGGGGATGGTGATTACACGCACTGAGATAGGACAGGAAGGCGGCACAGACCACAGCGCCAATCACCACCATGGGGTGGAGTCATCTCAGACCATCCAGCCCCGTGTACCTGCCAGATGACAGTGACCACACCACATAGGTACGCCAGGCAAGGCCGGAGGAAAAGAGCACCCTAAGTAAACCACCGACTGGGATTTAGCTCAGTTGGTAGAGCACTGCGCTGCAGTCTCTGAGGACCTGAGTTCAATTCCCAGCACCGCAAAAAATGGGAGAAGGGTCTGGCAATCTACTCCCAAGGCAATCCCAAAACAGTCAGCCATTGAAAACCCTATGAGGGTCGCTATGAGTCGGATACCGACTCCACGGCACCTAACAACAACAACAAGCAAACTACCAAACCAGGGTAAATTAAATCTCTATTGTTTAGAATGGAAAATAAATAAGGAAGAAGAGCTAAGGTGGTAAACCAAAGTTTCTCTTTTGAGTTATTACGCCTCTTGTTTTAGTAATGATAGCCACCGTTCCTCTACTCTGTTACTCCTTGCTTTTCAGATTCTCCCAACTTTGTATTTTCAATGAAATTTGTGCTCTGTTTTTTTTTTTTTTTTTTTTTTTTTTTTTTTTTTTTTTTTTTTTTTTTTTTTTTTTTTTTTTTTTTTTTTTTTTTTTGCAGATAGCACTGATATTATAAGCATTCTACCCCTGGGATCTGGGCCACCATCTTAATACTTAATGCCACTGGGCTTTTATGAATTAATTTCTTGAGCCTACACTCTCTTCGTTTTTCTCAGACATTTTGGGATGGTAATTCAGAGGCCCACAGCACTTTCTCTCACTTTATTTTTCCCACTGCTTTATTTTAGAAGCCTCTATTTCTTCACCTTCCACTTTCATTTCCTTTTCATTTCTTTTTCTTTTTTCTCTTTCTCCTTCTGTCTTTCTTTTCTTTCTTTCCTTTTTTATTCTTTCTTTACAGGGTCTCACTATGAAGGCCAGACTGGCTTTGAACTCCTGATTCTCCTGCCTCAGCCTCCCAAGTGCTAGAATTACATGTGTGTTCCGCTACACCGGGCTTTTGTTCCTTTTTTTAGACCCAGCCAATTGTGCTCTTGAGCTATTTCCAGCCTAGACGTCTCCTTTGTAAATCAGTGATTGTTGGTTGCGGAAAGCAAAAATGCTCTTACGGCAGATCCAGTTCGCAGAGGGTTGCTGTGGAATCTCAGGAACAGGGAGCCAGGCTTGGCCAGCCTGCTGGGAACGGGAGTGGGAGGCCCCTGTCACGCGGGGCTACACAGTCTGCAGCCTGTCTGTGGGTCTCGTCTCTCTGGGTGTGTGCTTACCTCCCCCCACACACACTCAGCTTGGGAGGGGAGCTGTGTGACTGTCTTCACAGCATGGGCAGGAGGCCAAAAAGAGGGGTGTGTGGAGGGGTAGCCCCCATTTCCCAGCATCTGTTATACCCTGTTTTCTGATTCGTCCACAGGAATAAATCAAGCCATCTTTCCTGGAAATCCATTTGCTGAAATTATTGAAACAGCCGTTCTTGAATTTGAAGAACAGGTAAGTATTTCCCTGCGAGGGAAGCTCATCTTCGGGAGGGATTGCTGGCCCCTGGCCTCCCTCACATGTGCCCAGTGTATCCGTGGTGTTTTACCCTCTTCTGCCTGGTGAGGTTCCGAGTCACCCCTAAGACCATCGTCAAATGCCTCCCCCATCTGCATCCATCACCCCGTGGCTGCTGTGGAATGGGGGTTCCGCGAGGGCGGTTTTGGAGCAGGGTTTGGTCTTGCTGTGGTTGTGGCCTCTCGTGGTCACTGTGTGCCAGGTACCTCTTCCATCTCTGTGAGCCTCCCGGCCACTTCAGTCAGTGAACCGTTGCATCCTAATTATCTCCTTGCCCCAACCCTTTTTGCTTTAAATACACTAGTCATTAGGTTCCTTTCCCAAACTGTGTATGTTGTTGTTGTTAGGTGCCATCGAGTTGGTGTCTGACTCATAGCGACCCTGCGTACAACAGGCGAAACACTATTATTGTCAGTGCTTCTCTGCTGTTAACAGGGTTTTCGATGGCGGATTGATTTTTGGGAGTGCGTTGCCGGGTCCGTCTCCCCAGCCTACAGCACCTGGTGTCGGTCTCCCATCTAAGGACTAACCAGGCCTGCCCCTGCTTAGCTTCTGAGATCTGACGGAATCAGATGCCACAGGACTATAGCTACAGGCAAACTGTGTTTGCACCTGCTAAATATCCCAGAGAAGGTCCTTATTTGTTTTATCAGCTTTCTGGTTCACCATCCTCTTCGAAGACCGTCTCAGTCCTCCAGCCAGCAGTGACCGTGGTTCTCCCTTGCATCTGTGGGGTGCTTTGCTCTCTGTCTGCCTAGATTGTCTTCTCCCACCAGCCCTGGCAAGCAGGCCAGGAAAACAGTAACTTCCTTCCCTCAGAGTCAGGAGGCAAGCTCAGAGGTTGAGAGGCTTGTTTAAGGTCATGAGCCATTGTGACTGGAGTTTGATTTTTCCGTGTCCTGGACCACCTTGGTCTTTGCCTTTGAAAGTCATGGCAAACGGCTTTTACCTCAAAACCTGGGAGCTCTGTCCCTTCCTTCCAGGGAGAAGAGTCTTGATCTTCTGTTGAGAAACGCAGTCCCACCCTGGCATTTCCCCCATTCCAGCCACGCAGCTTTCTTGCAAAAGCAGGACTCTTCCTCTGAGATCTCAGTTTTGGAAGTGGCTTTGTTGTTGTTGTTTTGCTTTTGTCTTATTTTCTTTTGTTTTCCTCTTAGGGCTTATTTAAATTCAGGCACTTTAATTATTTTACATAGATGCTGCATTGTCTTCCCCTCTGAGCAACCAGGAAGACAGTGAAAAGGGAAATGATCAGCTTAATCTAGCTGTGTCTCACGATGTTTTTCCCTCCTTTCTTTAAATAATTGCAAATGGTTCTATCAATCAAGGCAGCGGAGCACAGTGGAATTGCCATGTGGAATTCTTTAGTTAAATGTGAATTTTTTAAATATGGCTCAACTTTAAATTAGAAAGCAGATTGCCCACTGACGTGTTGATTTGTCCTTTGATGGGGAAATTAGACAATGGACTCATCGTAGTGAGGAGCCAGGTTTTGGTAGAGCAAGGGGGTAGGTTAACCTTAGAGCAGGATGTGATGTCAGGGCACCACTGTGCCCTGAAACAGGCCATCCTCTCTGGTCTTTCTTGGTGAGAGACCATCTGATATGGCCTTCGAGTAACATTTTCTTGTGGGAGACACTAACCTGGAATACTTCAGACAAGATGGCGGTACTCTCAGCGGGGTAAGGGTCAGGGACCAAGTCCAAATAGCGCTCTTTTCACTGGGAATCTTTGAAACATCAGTATCAAGAAATTGGGAAACCTTGTAGGATGTGTCTGAGTGAAGAGAGTATCGGGATACACGCTTCCCGTTGGGGCATGATGCAGAGACCATTTTATTGTTAAGGTAGTGGTGGTTGTTAGGTGTCGTTGACCCTCATAGAGTTGTCAATGGCTGATTGTTTCGGGAGTGGATTACCACATCCTACTTCCATTTTTGCAGTGCTGGGAATCGAATCTGGGATCTCAGAGACTGCAGAGTGGCACTCTACTAACTGAGCCAAATCCCAGCCCCATTGTTAAGGTTGTTCTTTGCTTAATCCCAAAGCGGGCATTTGTGCTGCTGAGGCTCATAACGGAACACCCTAGGTATCTCCAGCTGAATTTGGTCTCATAAGCTCCTCATGTGGTCGCCCTCCATCTGAGCTGGCACGGAGGCAGGGCATTAGTCACCATGAGAGGGCAACAGGAGGGGCCCCAGAGAGGCCAGCTGCAGGTGTCCATCATTCCATGGGCCCCTCCTATGCTCTGTGGTCCTTTTTATACCTGTGATAGCAGTTAGCAAACTTGGGTTTCACATGGACACCTCATTAATGTGTCCACCCTCTCTTCCTCTTCATGGAAGTGTGTAGTTAACCACTTTTCAAGCCAGGACCTGGGGAGTCATCTCTTAACAGTCACCTTTCTCTCCTTCCAAAATCCTCCAGTCCTGGCAGTGCTTTTCCCACAGTAGGTCTTGAATTCACCTATGCCCCCCCCCTCCACATCCAAGCCAGCCTCATCATTTGCCTAGACTGCTGCCAACCCCCTTTAATTGGTGGCCTTATGCCCCCCTTCCCTCTGTTCTGCTCATCACTTGGGACCCAGCGTGGTCTTTAAATATGTGGCCTGTGGTTTCAATCCCTGCCCCCCAAGCCTGTCAGTGACTTCCTCCTGCACTTGGTGAAGCCCATAGGGCCAGCAGGGCCTGAGGAGAGGACCTCATGGGCGGGGCCCCAAACCTGGCCGGGGACTCCACAGCTCTGTTGGCAACACATCGCTGCAGCTCGCCAGACACTGTCCCCCTTCATTCTTGACTTTCCAGGAAGAGTGCAGTGACCTTGACTTTCCAAATGCAATAAAAATCTGTCACGCTCTCCAAGGCGTACTTAGAATGGATATTGTGTTCTGGGAAATGGAACAGGCAGTGATTTGTTCTTCTAAAACCTCAGACTGTCAACCCCTAGAACTCGGAGGTGAACAGCTATTTCATTTGGGACCTCGATAAGTTAGTAACAAATACGTCACAAAATACAATTATAGTACCTTCTAGCGATCCCCAAGCAGTCATCCCCCCACACACCCCAAATTCTTTAAAATAAAAAAGTTTAACAGTGTTTTAGCTCAGAAAATCATGATTGAAACTTGGTTCTAGGCTGGTACTAGAGAAGACTGATATCTCACAAGGAAAAAGGAAAAACAAAGCTAAAAATGAATATACAGTGTTCCTTTTCAACACATTTCTCCTATCCTGAAGCCTGTTGGTTTTCTTATATTATTCTTGAGCTTTGCTCTGGTGTTTGTGGAGGTGTCCACACACAAGCACTCGACCTGCAAACAATCTCCACTGGAGTCGGTGACTTTTCCCATCCTGCCCGGGCTGTCTCTTCAAGGTAATTAACGAGGATTCTGGGATTTTAGCTGGACTTGTGGTGTACTAAGTCCTCAAGTTAAGACAACTTTTCTTTGATCTGGAATGTAGAGTGTTTTAGGTAGCAGTCTGGTGAATCCCTTTGGTGAGTTATAGCAAGGGTGTAATGGGGATACCAAACAGGAAGCTTGTGTGTGTGTGAGGAGGGCTGTGCTCAAGTTCATGACCAGGTGCCACGAGAGCACAGAGACAGGCTCTGCACTCACCTGTTTTGGGTTGGGTGCCATCGAGTCGGATACCACTCACAGCAACCCTATGTGCAACAAACAAACGCTACCCAGCACTGTGCCCTGCTTATGATCCCTTCATGTTTCAGCCCAAGATTGCTGCCACTATGTTTCCTTTCATTTTGAGTCAAGCCATGTCAGCAAATGGAGGTCCCAGGGGCTTTACTCTCTTCCCATCATTACAATTGACTGTGCTTTGAGGAGGCAAGTCTTCCCCAGTCTTTCTTCAGTGCCTTCCAGCCTGGGGGGCTCATTTCCGGCATGATGTTTGACTGCTTCTCTGTTATTCATAGGGTTTTCAATGGCTAATTGTTTCAGAAGTGGGTTGCTGGGTCCTTCTCCCTGGTGTGGCTGAGTCTGGAAGCTCAGCTGAAACCTGTCCACCGTGGGTGGCCCTGCTGGTATCTGAAATACTGGTGCCACAGCTTTTGGCCCCACAACCGCACGCAAGCCCCCACAGCATTATAATCTGACAGACACATGGGGTCATTCACCTTGGAGAGTGGAAAGTCATGTGACCCTTGAGATGGGTCTTAAAGAATAGTTTGCCCATGAGGAGGACTGGGAGAGAAGAGGTACACATGGACATTTCCGATGGCCGCGTAGGTGGAGGCCTGGGGAGCTCAGCATGGTCAGCATGGCACGTCAGAGAACTGCAAGGAGTGTGGCTGTGGGGCACCGTGACAGCCATTGTGGCCTGGGGCCTGAGCACTGAAAGTGAGCAGGAGTCAGGTCACTCAGGACCTTCCTTAGAGGCCAGATTGATTAAATAAGGGATGTGAACTTTTGTTCTGTAGGCACCACTATAGAATCTTATGTTTGGGAATTTCTGGAGCAGATTTGTCTTTTAGAGTAGGGTTCTTAGGCATGGACTGCACTCCTTGTTGTTGTTGTTAGGTGCTGTCGAGTCAGTGCCAACTCATAGCAGCCCTACGTACAGCAGGTGAAACACTATTGTCTGTGCTTCTCTGCTGTTCATAGGGTTTTCAATGGCAGATTGTTTTTTGGGAGTGGGTTGCCAGGTCCTTCTCCCAAGCCTACAGTACCTGGTGTTCCCAGGCGGTCTCCCATCAAAGTACTAACCAGGCCCGACCCTGCTTAGCTTGTGACATCTGACTGGATCAGATGCCACAGTTGTACGGCTGCAGGCTGCTGCACTCCTGAGACCTCTCAAAAGGCAATGGTCCCATTCCAATCCGTCTGTCAGTCCTTTCATCAGTTCTTATGAATGTGAGACTCAGAATTCTAGACTCCCAAGTGTAAGACGTGACTCGGGCCTGGCTGCCAGTAATCCCAATCATGCACAGTCCCTGTGATGTGACTGGAGTCCAGCAAGCGCCCTGCTGGAGTTCTTGGCGGCTATGTTCTGTACTCCGCTAGAGGCTCGGTCCTTGCTGTGCTCAGTGGCGGTGATGTGTTCCCGGTTGCTGTGAGGCTGGACCCTCCAGCTCTGAATTCCTGCAGATCCTGGAAACATTGCGCTAACACTACAGTGCCAGTGAGGTCTTAAATTTTTGACAGTTTCTGACTGCTAGGAATTGAGATGTTTAATTGTTGAATATTATTAGCTTGGCTTTCTCATTATTAGTTTAACGTGGTTTATTTGGTTGTTCACCCTGCGGCATAGAGAAATGCATATTTGTGCTGGCGATATTTTTTAGATAAAAAGTTTCCGATAACTAGACATTAAAACAGATATGAGGTTCAGATGAGTCATCCATACCCCTTTGCTAAAGAAGATGTTTCTATCTCCCACATCTGCTTCTACAGTGATTTTTCAGTTTTTACCATATTACTTTTGCTGGTAAGGGGAAAATGGGGGAGGGGGAAGGGCAAGTTGTGACATGCATTGCGTGCATAGGTGATGGTTATAGATGGATTTATGCATATTTTCCTTAGGGCTTGAGAAAGTGGTAAATTTAGGAGGAAAATACAGATTAGGAGGTGGTTGCAGAAATCTTCATGAACAAAAATGAGGTCTGAGCTCATGGCTGTGTGGTGTGGAGAAGATGGGATGTGCTTGAGGGACAGATGTTTGGGGAGCGCAGAAGGGGAGGGTCTGCAAAACCCCAGACTTCTAACTTGGGCAATATTAGTGAGAGGAAGAGGCCTGCACCAGTCAGAAGTATGGAAGGGCAGGCCAGGGCAAGGACGCTTGGAGGTAGGCACAGTGTGGCTTCATCCAGTACAGGCAGACACAGTGTAACTATGTGTGATGTGTGGCCAGGGCCCAGGGCTGGGCTCGGCACATGCAGGGCCTTGACAGCCAAGCCACGTCAGTGCTGTGTTGCGTTGGCCGTGGGGTGCCATGAAGGCCTCCTAGAGCAGTAACACTAGGTCTTGGTTTTGGTGCATCCTTCTCTGTGGAAATGGAGGCAGGACGAAAGAGCCGATAGAATGTCCAGGCATGTGTGTGCTGGTGCCTGTGCGGCCTTCATTTTGTTTGGTGGGGTACACATTCTAGAGTGAGCACCAAAGGGGAGTCATCAGGCCCTAGTAAGCAATTAAGCAGGGATGGGCGGGGGCAGCCAGGGGACAGTGATGCTGAGGATTTGGAGAAGCCTCCCTGACTTAGGCCGCAGAGTCTCAGTGGACTCAGGCCATGGCCGTGGAGTCTGTGGATGAGCCAATGGCAAGATGGGGAAACCTCAGCCACGCTGCTGGGAAGCCTTCTGGTTCTATGCCCTTCGCCCCAACCATCCTGATGACTGTTCAGGGTGGGAAGTCACCTTAAAGTTCAACCACAAAGGGGATGTTTTGGTTAAAGATCAAACACTCAATCACTCGGTTAGTGGCAAACCAACTTGCACAGCTCAAGTTCATTGTCCAATCGGCTCCTTCTTCCCCTGCCCGCAGATGCACTCTTAGGAGACTCCAGACAACATTGACACACCACTGAGTCAATATTTGTTGGCAGCTTAGCTTCTCATCCGTCTTTTACAGAATATTTGAGTTTTGTGAGGAGTCAAAGGCTTGCAGTGAAGCCAAATGGTCGGGTTTGAGACGGTGGCCAGTGGGCACGCAGAGTCCCGTTTGGGCAGGTCGCTTCAGCCCTCTGCTGTCCGTCCTGCTCACGGCAGCACCCCTGCTCTGGCCACTCTGGGCCTCCTTGCTGCCCCTGGTTTGTGGCCTGTGTCGTCCCTGTTCCCTCCGTCCTCCTCCTCCCCTGCCTGCTCCCTCCTTCCCCGGCCCCTGCTTTCTCATCAGAGAGCCTGTCCTGCAGCGCTGTGGGAATCAGCACATCCCTGACTCTGCCACCTTCCCTGCTGCAGCCTGTGCTTAGTGCCTGTCCCTCGACAGATCACACCCTTTCCATCTGCTTCCTACGATCATGTTGTGAGTCCCAGGAGCGCAGGCACTTTGCTCATGATTCTGTCTCTGCCACCAGGACAGTCTCTGACGCCTTGAGGCTGCCTCGCGTTGGGTGAAGAGTGAATGATCTGATGGATCAATCAGCCTGTCTATTCAGAACAGTTAATCAGCGGCATGTGGTAGTTGCTCAGAAAGTGTCTGGATGATGGAGCTGGTGAGTCAGTGAGGGAATCGGTGTGTGATGAGGCCCTAGCACTTTGGGGCGCAGCAAGCGTTTGTTGACTAAATGAGCAGGTGAAAGTGCTTCCCTTTCTCTCTCCAAGAGTGATCCCCCCAATGAGTTGAACCCCAGCTTCTTTATTGGAGGAGGGCCGGGATGTGCAGGCTTTGGTGCATGCAGTTGCTCTTTCTTTTTGATAAATTCAATCAATGCATCTCCCTTTCTCTCCTGGTGTTTACCATCAGCCAGGTGCTGCAATTAACTTACTGTAATTTAGCTTGGAGGTGAGTGTTTCATTTAGAGGATGCTGAAAACACTGGTGCTGGGATATTTTGGTTGTTGATGGAGTTTGTGCGGAAAAGAATATAAGGGCCGTGTTCGTGTACAGGCAGGAAGGGGCTGTTGGGCTGTGCTTGGCCACAGAATGTGGGGACAGGCTGCCAAGTTCTGGTGAAGTTGGTTTCTCTAGTCTGGGGTGAACCGTGGTGCTCAGCCAGGGCTGAGGCAGTGCCACAAGGCACGTGTGGTGCAACTTCCTTGATGGTCACGTTTTATCCAAAGATTTGGAGGAAATGACATTTAAAGGCTGTTTAAACAAATACAGATTCTTGTTAGAGAAGTCAACACAGTCTGATAGTTAAGAGCAGGCTGTGGAGCGAGACTGCCGGTGTTTCACTCTGACCCACCACCTGCTTGCCTTGGGGTCCTGGGATAGTTACGCAACCTCAGAACTTGCTTCTCACCCCTGGGCTGGGGGCCTGTGGACACGGCAGAGCTGGCGACATGAGGATGTGTCAGGGATCAGTGAGAGCCATGGAAGGCTTCGTCCCAGTGGCTGCGCGCTGGAAGTAAACAAGGCTGATGTGACACATATTGACTTGACATTTTAAGATAACAGGAGACAAATGAAATTTTATTCTTATACTGGCTGTGGCCCAGACGTGGCCTCTAGGGATGGGCGGTCACTCACCTCTGCGTATTTCAGATGGAAAAGTCAGAAAAAGGCCGCCTTAAGTGAAAACAGCACAGACCACGGACCAGCTTGCGTGTGCTCCTGCATTCTTCCCCCAACCTTGCCTTCATCTCGAGCTGTCATAGAGCTGATCTGTCATTAATGAAGGGATAAATTGGTGATGCTTCCTTGGAATGCCTGCTGTCTCAAAGTGCCTAATTAAATAGCAGATGAAGTTGGGGGCACCTCCAGGTTTGGACAAGGAATTGACATTTAAGGAGTGACAGCGCTTGGGAGAGCTCGTGTCTTTCCTGAGCACTTTTGCATGAATTACTTCCATTTCATAACAGCCTATTCATCATGGCGGGGAAGACTGTCAGGCTGGAGAGAGACCGCAACAACTCTGGAGACTGTGTCTTTCATCTGATTGCCGAATTTCCTCAGCATTCGCTTATCTTCCAGACTCTGTTTGGTCTCTCCGAGAGACGGAGCACTCCCTGCGCCAGAGGCAGTGCAGTTTGGCTCCCCATAGCTTCCACCCACTGCCTCAGGGTCTGTCTTCTAGACCCATAGCAAAATCTAGCACTTCTTCAACATGTAGCTCATGCCTTTTTTTTGATATACAGACCTTTGGCCCTAGTGTTTCCACAGCCTTAGCAGCCTCAGGATCTAACTATTTAATGTGTTAGATCATTGCAACACCGCCCTCACTGGTAGCAGATCTTCCTAGCCCAGCGGGCTTACCTGTGAGGGACAACTCATTGACTGATTGTGAAATTTCTTGTAGTAGGTTGCAACCTGCATTTTTAAAAAAATGAACTAAAATAGCAGAGTGCACAGGAGAACATATTTTGTAAATCTTTGATTTCAACTTATTTGTGTGTACTGATATTAATGCTGTTTCTTTCTCTGTATCATAGCTGTTGAAAAAGCCATTGACAAGATGGTAGGGTAGCTCACTGGCAGAGTATTTGCCTAGTTTGTTTTAGGCTCTGAGTTTGACCCCCAACACTGCAAAAATAGATTTTAAAAAAGCTGTTGTCTTAGACTCTCTTAGAGAATTTCAAGTTACTCCTTTTTTATTTACTTGTCTTCTCTGTGCTTTCTATGTTAAGTTTCTCCAAGTCAACTAGTTTAAGACAAAATTGCCGTGCTTGAGGTTGCTGATCACTATTGAGTTCACTTTCACTCCTCGGTAACGCATGGCAGTGCCTGGACTGTGTAAGGTTAAAGAACAAGGTCTGTTGAAAAGTCCTGCTCCCTTCGTCCTGCATTCCAGCTTCTGGGAGAGGAGCTGCCTATGGAGCGCCGGGAGAGCTTCCTGCCGTCTTCGGTACTCCCGTGGAAGGCAGGGCTGGACGAGCCTCCTTTGCTTTGTTATTGGAAGGGGTGTGTGGGGCCAGCCTTCATTTACATGGGCTTCTTTGGTCCCCCTGACAGCTCTGAGTCTAGAAATATTCTCACAATCAGGGATGGCATCTGAGTATAAGTTGGCTTGAGAAATGTGACAGTAACCGGAACTGAAAAGGTCAGACTGTGGCTTCGTGGAGGCAGCGAACTGAGAATTGAGCAGTTTTCTGATCCCGAACCCTGTGCTGGGGACATGGGCGGATGTGGAGAAGGGAGGACTCCTGGGGTGGGTCACGTGGGCTCTTTGAACACCAGCAGCATATGGGGGTCAGGTTCTGTGCCCTGGTCTTCCTCTTGGTTTGTGCTGTTGGCCTGATAAAACCGCAGCCCTGGGGAGGCCTAACCCTCTGCCTCCTCTGTGCCCGCGGCTGTGTGGCTGGCTGCAGCCAGACCTGCCTCTCTGTAAGGCGTGAGTCCCCTCGCCACGGCTGGGGTTGTGCTGGGGGCCAGACACTTCAGCCCCACCTGGACAGCTGACTTTCTTCAGACTTCCAGCCCCTCCCTCTCCCTGCCTCCTAAAATGATGCCTTTCTTCCCATAATTACTTTTTTATACACAATTATTTTGTGATTACTCTCTGTAATGATGATGATAATAGTTAATGCTTACATTAAGGTGTACAAGGCCCTGTTTTCATGTATCATTTCACTGAGTATGCTACATTTTTAAAAAGCCCTTGTCTTGGACCCTACTAGAGAGGACCCCACTTTTCAGGTGAGAAATCTGAGGCACAGAATGATCCAGTGACCTGCCCAGGATCATAGGGCTAATAAGTAGCAGAACTGGGATTCTAGCTAGGCACGTGGCTGGCAAGCCCTTGCTGGGCGCTCGTTTGCTCCAAGCTTCCAGAAGGGCTGCACACTGCCTGCCTCCAGCCTCTCTGCTCCCCCTGTGTCCTCCCTGCGTCTTCCACTTGCAACCTCTGTGAGTCCTGATGACCCAGCTGGGGCCACATCAAAGGGTCAGCTCCTTCTTCCTTCAAAACACCTTCCTCGCCTGGCTCCCACCCTGCTCTTTCTCATTTCTTCCCGACACCCCTTCATTTTCTTCCTGGTTTCTCCTAACTCCCCAAGATCCCAGCACTGGGTGGCACCAGGGCTCTACCCCTGGACCTCTTCTGTCTGGAGCCACTCCCCAGCCTCCTGGCTTCCTATGCCAACGTCTCCCAAGTTCGCCAGTGCAGCCCAGCTGTCCCTGAGCTGCAGGCCCACACGTCCAGCGGCCTGCTCGGGGTCTCCCCTGGGCACGGCTGATAGAATCTCAGAGTGGGCGTGTCCAAGCTCCTGTTCTCCCTGCGCCCCAAAGCCTCCCCTTGTGTCTTTCCCATCTCTGTCCTCCATTTGCTCAGGCCAGAGTCTTTAGGCCGTTTTTCTTTTTCATATCCATCCTCAGTCGGTCAGCTCTGCCTTCAAAGTGCAGTCAGTGCCTGGCCAGCCTCACTGCAGCTGCCCCTGCCCTGGGCCCCAGCACCACATCTCACCTGAATAGTTCATCAGCATTTGCCGAGCTCCTTGCCTCAGTCTTTGGCCCCTGCACTCAGCTGCTTGTCTAGAGTTCGTGTAAAATTTAAGCTGAAGCTGCTGTGGCCCCATCTGGGCCTCCCCTTGCTCCTGCTGTGACCTCCCGCCCTTTCTAGTCTTGGTGGCCTCTCTGCTGCCTCCTGGCCTGGCCTTGCCTGCCCACTCTCCTGGAAGGTGTTCCGGGAAGCTGCACAGGCCATTTCCTCACTTCCTTCCAGGCTGTCGTCTAGCATCCCTTTCTCCTGAAGCTTGCTCCTCCGCATCTCACAGCGCCATCTGACATGGAGGCTGCTGTTGCTATTAGGTGCCATGGAGTTGAGTCTAACTCAGCGACCCTCACAGGGTTTTTGATGGCTGATTGTTTTGGGAGATTGTTTAAGGAGTGGGCTGCCACGTCCTGCTTGCATTTGTTTGGCGGAGCTGGGGCTCGAACCCAGCACCTCAGAGAGTGCAGAGCTACACCCCAGCGACGTGTACTTAATCACCAGCTAGTTGTCTACCTTCCACATTTCCTGAGTGAAAGCAACCTCATTACCCAAAGGCAACATTCTTGCCTGTTTTGTTCATAGCTGCATCCTCAGCCTTGTTCCCTGATCTATAATACACACTCAAAAAACATTTCAGTGATAGGTATTTTTATCCCTGCTTTTTCAATAGAGTAATTGAACATCTAAGAAGCTGAGTTACTTGGCCAGGGCCACAGACCCTAGCATTACCAGGATGGGACTGAAACCCTCACATGCCCTTAATTGCACTGTGCGCTGCTCTTTCTTGTTAAGTGAGGACAATCATAAGGAACATGCAGTTACTGTGAGGGTAAAGTGAGTAATGGCACAGGAAAGCACTTTGCAAACCACAGTGTGCCAAGGAAATGCTACTTACCTAATTGACTGAGAGCCCTGGCTTTTCGTGTCTGGGCTACTCAGTGACGCACCCAAAGGTTCTTTTGTGTCCGGGGATTTTGATTTAGGAATAGCCGATGCTGACAATGCCAAATTATGTATTTCCTTCTTCCTTCTGCTCCTGAGCGGGAGGTGCGTGCGGCACCCAATGCGTACACTGGCCATCGGCCCCATAGCGCCTCGCAGAGCCCTGGGGCCTGTCAGCAGCAGGGGGCAGTGAAGCCACGCGGCCATCACTGTGTGGTGGCGCTTCCTGGGGAAGGCACTTGGGTTATCAGCAGGTGCTCGCTGGGCGCGAGTCCGGAGTCCCACCTTGCACAGTCGTCCTGGCGGACAGGAGAGAGGTGATCACAGGCCCATTATGGCTAAATACCAGGCACATAAAATGCAGCGAGCACGCTGGGTGGACCGTGGCACTGCTGCTCCCCAAAGCGGATTTACGTCTCCCTTAGCTCAGGCGGCTTCCCTGCGCTTGTTGCCTAAAGGATGGAGCAGCTTGGCCCTTCCGATGCTTCCTGTGACATTAATGACGGAGCTGCAGAAGAGATGGGAGAGGTGTCCCCGAATACACCCTTCTCCACCTCCCGTGCTGTTTATTCATTCGCATTCCTGGTTTCAAGGTAGAACAAAGCAGCTGGTTTTCAGGTAGCTCCTTAAACTCCCTTTCCTGAGGCCAGGAGACCTGTGGTCTTTAGAAGGGAGCCATGAAGGGAGAGCCCTCTGCCTCCTCCCGCTGATTGTGTCAGGCGTGACTGGCAGCCCACCGCTACTCCCAGCGGATTCCAGGCAACAGCCTGTGATGTCCTTGGCTCCCTCGGTGCCTCGGCCCTGGGCCGTGTAGGGATGGGCAGAAAGTTGTGCTTTGCCTGGGGGTCTTCGGAGCAGCCTGGCCACACTAAGCCTTCACGCAGAACGTAGCACCTCTTGTACCCAGGGAGGCCTGCCCAGCCCCAGGGGTGCCACGACAGTACCTTCCAGAAACCAGGGTGAGCCTGCCTGAAGGAACAGGCACCACCTGCTGCCAAGTGAGGCCAGCCTGTGGGCCCTCTCACACCTTCTGGAGCTGATGAGCAGACATGGTGCCACAGCCATTTGGAGGCAGCTATGTGGAGTGGGAGGGGATGGCCTTTGAGCCACAGAGAGTGGGGCTGAGGGCTCAGCTGTACTTCTGAGTCACTGACCACGTGGGCCCTGCAGCTGTAAGCCTCAGTCCCTTTGTACAATGGCATAAAAGCTCCTACAAGGCTTGCATGTTTGTGGAGGGCTGTGATCAGTAGCCACACAGGCAGGGAGCATGCAGGAAGCAGTACCTACTGTTCTTAGTTGTGGGGTGGTTTGGACGCACTGTGGAATCACACATAGAAGTGAGTGGGCTTTAGAGTCAGGGCCTGAGTTCAAATCCTCATTCAGTTGTTCATTCATGTTTGTTGTTGTTGTTAGATGCTGTCTAGTCTGTGTCTGACTAATAGCAACCCTATGGACAACAGAGGAAACACTATTGTCAGTGCTTCTCTGCTATTCATAGGGTTTTCAATGGCTGATTGTTTTTGAGAGTGGGTTGCTAGGTCCTTTTCCTAAGCCTACAGCACCTGGTGTTCCCAGGCAGTCTCTCATCCAAGTACTAACCAGGCCCAACCCTGCTTAGCTTCTGAGATCTGACGGAATCAGATGCCACAGGGCTATGGCCGCAGGCTGTAATCAGTATAAATAACCTTACAGTGGAGATTTTACATTCTTTATTTTGGTACTAAGACTTCAAAATCTGGTGTGTATTTTCCATGACAGTGCAGCTCATTTGGGCTACGGTGGCATTTTAAATGCTTAGCAGCCTTGCAGGCCAGTGTATTGGACAGTGTGAATTTAGCAGGTCTGGGATGGTAGGAATTGAGAATGGTCTATGTATTCCTAATCCGTCCCTCCATATCCTGAAGTACCTATCTCCCATCAAACTTACGAGCAGACATGCTCAACAGCATATTGGTAACTCAGGGAAAAGAGAAGAAAACTGGGGATTCCATCAACATGGTTATATGGCACATACAAAAAAAATTTCTAGTATTTTCCAACTTCATGTACATCTCTACCGGGCAAACTTCTCTGGATAGCAAGTTTCTCTGTGCCATTCCTTTACTGACCCTCGTATGGCCTATTAACATTCTAGATACTTCAGGTAACAGGTTATTTATGACTTTTCAATAACTCCACAAAGCAGATTTTTGCTTTGTTTTGTTTGTTACCTGTTTTGCAAAGGACTAACGTGAGATGAGAGTTTTAAGACCCTGCCTGAGATTGTATAACTAGATGTGCCAGAGCTAAGGTTCAACCTGTTTTCGACCAGTGCCCTTACCTCTCTTCCTGGCTATTTCCCTAATACGATCGAACACTATGCACATGGTCTCCAAATTGGAAAGAAGTACAGGAAATAACTAAGCATGTGTGCATACATGGACATCAATGTACACATGTGTATATAGGACAAAACTGTAAAGCCGTTATCAGAGAGCAATCAGAAACTGAAAATTTCCCCCTCCCAGAGTCCCCCCTCAGCCCTGGGGACCAGTGGACCGTTCCAGCGCTGGCCACTTGCCATTGGCCTGTGGGATGGGGTGGGGGCAGGGGCACAGTGGTGAAGTTTCATTAGAATCAGGTAGAATTCAAGCGTTTGTGAAGTTTCCATTTCCCTGGTTAGGGAGCTCCAGGCGGTGGGCGCTGGCCTGCTTTCTGCAGTTGGAAAGCTGGAACCTGGCCGGTTCCATCAGTTTCTGTCCTTGTCCTGTTCAGCCTGCCTGCTGGGAAGAAGGCAGACTGAGCCAGGTGAGATTCCTGTCTTTTTCCCTCTCTGTGAGGAGCTGGTGGGCAATGAAGTGGCGCCAAAGAGGGCAGAAGGGTGTGCGGTGACTCCCAGGAGATGGTGACTATTCAGGGTTCAGGGGCAGGCAGATAGGGTTTGACGTTTGGTTTGTGTTGTGACAGTCAAGGCTTTGCGTTCACGTGGCGGAGCAGTCATTTCAGCCAGGGCCCCGTTCTATGTGGGCCAGCTCAGGCGGAACGAGATGTTTGTCATACGCATGTCATGGCCACCTAGGGGCAGGAGGCCTTGCAGAGGTGGGCCTCCCATAGACTGGCCTGGGAAAGTCACCTCCTCTCCTACCTGGCCTTCCTCCTGTCTTCTCCACATGGCATTGCATGGATTCCCGGCGCCACGTCTGCGGACTTGTCTCTGGGGAGGCCATGCAGTGCCTTGAGCAGAAGGTCCTTGTACAACATCCATGTCTCTTCACGCTTTTTAGGTTCTTGAGGTAGAGACCTGTTGGCCCAGCTTCTTTTTGAGGCAAGTCACCCATTTCCAAGGTCTTGGCAGAGTCTGCATGTGCCAGTCCTGGCTTAGGAGGCCACCGGGTCCAGTCACTGAGGCCAGCCTCTGCAGTGAGGCGGCTCCAGCCCACTCGGGGGCAGGGTGTGGGCAGGATGGATGGAGAATGTCAGCTATGTCGGCCAGTGCTTCTTAGTTCGCTTTTCCGCCTTTCAGGATGATTATTTCATGCCTCCTTTTTCCTGATTCCCAACGCTCCAGACCAGGCTGATGGAGCTCTCCTGTTTCATTAAAAATCAGAAGCCAGTGGGGCATGGTGGCACACGCCCGTAATCTAGGGAGGCAGAGGCAGGAAGATCTGCAAGTACAAGACCGAGGGAGCCTGTGTAACGGAGCAAGCCCCTGCCTCAAGATAAAAGATTAAAAAGTAGGCTGGCATGCAGCTGGGTGGTAGAGCACTTGCAAGTGTGTGTGAGGCCCCCAGTTCAGCCCCCGAGTACCGCAAAAAATAAATAATTAGTTAAAAAAATAAATAAAAATTACCAGATTGTTAGGTGCTTGTGCCAGAGTGAAAATCGCTGTGTGCTGGGCATACTCAGCGGGCATTTTTTCCATGGCAAAACCCTCTGAGTGAAGGAAGCAGCCTGTCCCCTCACTTCCTGCCATGGGCTCCTGTCCTCAGACAAGTCCCCAGGTCTCAAGCACGCTGGGTCCCCCCAGAACCTCCCTCCCTCCCTCCCCTGAGTCCCTCCTGCTGCCTCCACACCAGCGCCCCTGGTGGCGCTGCCTTTTCTTCTTGGTAGTCGTCTTCTCAGTAGTGGCCTGCTGGGCTCTCCTGGTCCCCGGGCCCCCATGTCATCTTGGTTTCTCTTGTTTCTCTTGATCATGGGCCTCTTCTCCAAGCCGCCCGACCTGTGGCTGTCAGGGCTCCGCCCTGGGTGCTTTTCTCTGCCTGTGTTACGGGTGACCTCACCTTGTCCCACAACCCACAGCCTCCAAGCTGGGATCTGCAGCCCAGACCCAGCTCCTGACTCACCTTCAGCCGCCGCCTGAGGTTTCCATGGCGACGTCTGGAGGCATCTCCTCCCACGTGGACAGGTGTGGACAGAGGCCTTCCTATTCTTTCTCGGCTCTGCTCTCCCTCACGCCCGCCCTTCTCTTGACATGGAATCGCCACCCACCTAGGGGCCCAGCCACTGGCCCCAGACCTAAGACTCATCCTTGATTCCCTCTTTCCCTACTGGCCATTACTGATCTGTCAGTAAGTCTGTCTGTTGGACCTCCAGATGTAAGTCCATCCTCCGTTCCATCACACTGACAGCTCACATCCAGGCCACTGCCATCCCCCACAGGCTGCTCTTGTTGTTAGGTGCCCGACTTATAGAGGCCCTCATAGGGTTTTCAATGGCTGATTGTTTCAGGATTGCTTCAAGAGTGGATTGCCACGTCCTTCTCCCATTTTTGTGGTGCTGGGGATCGAACCTGAGTCCTCAGAGACTGCAGCGCAGCAGCGCTCTATCAACTGAGCTAAAGCCCAGCCCCAGGCTGCTCTGTAGCCTCCCTTTTCATTTCCCAGGACCCACTCCCTACTGGCCCGCCAGAGGGCGCTCTGTAGAGCCTGCCCTCTGTGTACCCAGCCCTCAAGCGCCTTGTGCTGCTCCTGAGGGAAGCCCCTCCTCCCGTGGCCTGCGAAACGCAAGAGGACCCGCTCTGCTGCCCCAGGTCACCCGCGTCCCTCTCCTCCCTGCTCTTCTCACTCCTGCAATACGCCAGCCCCTTGTGGCTCAGGCCCTCTTCCCCTGCCTGCTGCCCTCCCCAGCTCTGTGCTAGGGGCCCCCTTTCATCACAGGGCCCCTCATCTCAGAGCTGCTTCTCCTCACTGCCCACCACAGGCTGGTGAGGAACCCGGGATTCAGACCGTGTGTGTCCTTTAAACTCTGACCAGATCTGCACGGTCCCCAGCAGCGCAGGGCCTTCTTCCCACACCTCTGGGAACATCTGAGTGTCTCACAAATGTCAGGGGCTGGGCATCAAGGAGACCAGTGCCTTTGAATGTCAGCTGCACGTGTGTGGGAGGCTGTGGGCAGCAGCTGGAGGAGCAGGGTGAAAGCCAGGCCCAGTGTGTTACCAGAGCAGCCGGGCGCTGTCAGCCACTCAGGATCCTAGGGAGCTCACGTGGTCTGACGGGCCGTTAGCTCCACCGTGAAATAGCCGCACGCCCCAGTGCTGCTGACGGCTTCTTTTTAATCAATTGTATGAGACCAAGTCAGGAGAAGAATGGCCTGTGGGATGTTGTCCCTTGTTCAGCTAGGAGCCATTGGGTACTGGTTACAGACTGGGTGACCGTTGGCAGGTCATGGTCCTGTTTGGTTCCTGGATTCCTCCTCTCTGTTCCCTAACTCACAGGACGGTTGGGATCAGTCACAGAGGTGCCTTCTCTGCCCAGCCTGAGTGACAGTCTCATTTCACCCTCACCACAGGCCTGTGAGGGTGGGCACCCTCCTGCGACACCCCCAGAGGTGTAGAGGCGGCCAGAGAGGCTCGGTCAGCCCTGCCCAGGGCACCACTGAGGGCATACAGAGCCCCACACACCCGTGTTGTTTCTTTTCATATACCTAGTTCTTATTTTTCAGATGATGACATTAAGGCGTTGCAATGCCATTTAGTTAGTAAGTGGTACATCTTGGGTTTGGCTGCAAGTGTGTGTGAGTTCTCCGGAAGATTTGAAAGGAGGCCTGGTAAAGCCAGGGCTTCCTGGAGCTGTCAGGCCTTAAGAAAGTGATGGCGTGGGCGTCATCTTTTCCTCACTGTAACAAATTCCTTAGACAATCAATTTTTAAAGTTTGTTGTTGTTAGGTGCTGTGGAGTGGAGTCTGATTTAGCAATCCCGTGTAAGACAGAATGAAACATTCCTTGACCCTGTGCTGTGCCCTGCACTTCTCTGCTGTTCATAGGGTTTTCAATGGCTGATTGTTTTGCAAGTGGGCTGCCAGGTCCTTCCCGCTAGCCTGCCGCACCCGGTGTTCCCAGGCGGTCTCCCATCCAAGGACTCACCAGGCCAACCCTGCTTAGCTTCTGAGATCTGATAGGATCAACGCCAGGGAGGCATCGCTGCAGACAACTTTTATGAGAAGAGGCTTTTTTGGGCTCACAGTTTGGGGAGTTCCAGTCCGTGATCCAGTAGCCTACTGTTTTTAGCCCTCTTGTGATGGGGAGCAGCACATCATGGCAGCAGCATATGGTCTAGCAAAACAGGTCACTACCTCATGGCAGGGCAGGAAGAGAGAGAGGAGGAGGAAGGGGCTGGGGCCTCACAGTCCTTCTGGAGGGCGTGCTGGGCACTGACCTGAACACCTCCCACCACACCCCTCTTCAAGCTTCCAGCACCTCCCAGTCATACCACAGGCTGGGGGGACTGGGCCTTTAGCACAGGGGCCTTTGGGGACAGTCTAGATCTAAACAATAGCAAGTGGGTTTTTCTTACCCACAGTTCCTAGTTTCTTGGTGGAGATTGTACATTTACTGAAATGGGGCTGCCCTGAAGTCTAATATTCGCTTTTGGCTGATGTATAATCCTAGCACAGTATTAGTCATCTTACACTGTGGGAAACTCTGCCTGATTGTGGATGATAAAACTTTTCTCATTTATATCGGACCAGAGGAGTAGTAAGAGATTAGGGTCCCTTATGATAAAACAGGGGCTAGAATTTACCTCAGTTGCTAGAGCATCACTCTGCAGTCTCTGAGGTCCTGAGTTCAATTCTCAGCACCACAAAAATGGGAGAAGGTCCCTGCAATCCACTCTCGAGGCAATCCCAAAACAATCAGCCATTGATAACCCTATGAGGGTCGCTATGAGTCAGACAGGACTCAATGGCACCTAACAACAACAACAACAATGATAAAACAAGAAGGTAGCAAGAATTTTACCAACTCAGAATCTATATTCTGCCACCTAACAGCTTTACTCAAGTCTAAATGTCATCTTCAAGATGATGATAGGCCACCCGCTACCCTGGGGCAAAACCAGGCACAGCATACTACCGTGATAGTCTCTTTATTAGAGAAACATTAGTATGGGGTGCTCTTCTGCTCCCTAATTCCATGCCTGTCTCCCAGGGCATTATAATGGGTGTTTGTCTTTGTCATACCCTGCCTAGTATCCATATCCACCTCCTCCTCCTCCTCCGCTGGGTTTGGAAAATATTCCACCTGCTGTGAGTGCTGGAAGGTAGGCTGTGGGCACATTGGGCCCTGGCGTGGGTAGCTAACACATGGGAGCTAGTGAGGCAGAAGAGCCAGCGGTGAGCTGGGTGCTACGGCATACGCCTGTAATCCTAGTGACTCAGCAGGTGGAGGCAGGAGGATCACAAGTTTGATGCCAGAGGCAGCCTGTATAACTTAACAAGATCTTGTCTCAAGATAAAAAATTAGGGCTTAGGATGTAGCTCAGCGGTGCAGTGTCTGCCTGGCATGCACAAATCCCTGGGTTCAATCACCAGCACCGGAAAAAAAAAAAGGAATGGAATGCAACTTAAGTGGTAGTTGTTAGGTTTGGGTCTGACTGATAGTGACCATATGTACAACAGACAAAGCACTGCCCGACTTTGTACCATGCTTGGCTCTATGTCAGTGCTGCTCTGCTATTCATAAAGTTTTTGATGGCTGATTGTTCACAAGTGGACTGCCAGGTCCTTCTCCCAAGCCTACAGCATCCAGTATTCCTACACGGTCTCCCATCCAAGGACTAACCAGGCCTGACCCTGTTTAGCTTCTGAGATCAGATGGGATTGGACACCACAGTGGCACAGCTGCATGTAGTTCAGTGGGAGAGCCCTTGCAAAGTGCGCAAGGCCCTGGTTCAGGGAGGGAGGGAGGAAGAAAGGAAGGAAGGAAGGAGTGAGCAAGCTGGCCAGTGGTGGAGACGTCATCGTGGAGGTGATGGCTGCAGCTGCATTTGTCCCCTGGCTTCTCCTGCTCCAGTCCTGTGGCTGGTGGAGGAAACACAGGCTGTGGAGTCAGTGGGACAGGATCCAGACCTGGGCTCCTGTTGGGGCTGCACAGCATCCCTTATCCCCCCCATTTTCTGAGCCTGGGTCTCTAGCTTTTCTGGGCAATCTCCTTTGAGGTCCCAATTTAAATCAGCCAAATCTTAAATCAGTTTTAAATCTTAAAACTAAGAAGCAGACTTTTATAGAGAGGTGGGTCTGTAGTTATTTAAGTTATTTATTCCCCAGACCCCTGAGCAACTCCATGAGCCACAGAACTTACCACCAGAGAATCATGGGTTGAGGGGGTGGCGAGATCGCCGGCCCAGCCAGCCCTCCTTCACTGTGGGTCTGACCCAGGCTTGACTCTGCCTGCTGCCGTGGTGCCCCCTGCAGGGCGCACTCCTACAATGCAGGGAGGGGACAGAATCAACCCTCCATCTCTATCCTTCACTCCTGTAGCCACACTCAGCACAAAGGAAGTACTCAGGAGGGTTTGGAAGCAGGGGTCAAGGAACCAACGGGGAAATGAAGCTGTGACCTCTGGGTGCAGAGCCCAGTGCGACCTCTGCTGTTCCTAGCCCCCGTCCTACAAGCTGCACATATTTTTCCCACTACGTTTGCCTTTAACGTTGTGATTTTTTTTCTCTTCTGCTCCATTGTTGTTGACCACGGTTGTTCTCCCTACAGGAAGCTCCCCGCCTTGACCCAGGGGTGTAGCCCTTCCTCCCGGCCCTCCCTGCCCCCGCCTCAGGCGTCCTCGGGGAGACATGCGGCAGCTCAAAGGGAGGCCCAAGAAGGAGACGTCCAGGGACAAGAAGGAGCGGAAGCAGGCCATGCAGGAGGCGCGGCGGCAGATCGCCACCGTGGTGCTGCCCACGCTGGCCGCCGTCGTGCTCCTGATCGTGGTGTTCGTGTACGTGGCCACACGGCCCGCCATCACCGAGTGAGCACCCAGCCCGTGACAGGGAGGGGAAGCAGAGGAAACATGGCTTTCAAACGCAGAGATGGCCGCCATGCGGAGCCCGGAGCTGGAGCACCCTGTCCTCTCCGGCGTCCGACTTGATTAGTTTCTCCACTTTCCTTGGGAGGGGATGGGGAACGTTCTATCGGTGAATGTGCCATGCACCTTATGGTCCACTTCATGTGCCTTTCAGACTTCAAAGCAGTGTGTGTTGTGTTTCTTTTTCTTTCCTGCAATCAACATGTAGCCCCACCTGGTGACGGAGGCCTCTCCAGGTCAGGAAGCCGCCGCAGCCAGCGCTCCCTCATCCCCATTGCTTGGAACATGCCGCTTCGTACACATGTTCACAATCTCCAAAGGGACTGTGTTCTTCTCTGTGCTTAATGTGATTTGAAATATGTTGACTCAAAGTGAAATATTTATTTTTTGAATAAAGGAGATAATAGCCTTAACCTGGATGTTTACCTTGTTTTACCAGAAGGTGTTGGCTGTCTGTGGGTCCCTTTCCGAGGCTCTCCCTTCTTTTTCTTCCTCTCTCTCCCTACCTCCCCACTTCTCTTCCTGCTATTCAGCACCTGCTAGAAAGAAGTCCTGGGCTGGGGTTTAGCTCAGTTGGTAGAGCGCTGCGCTGCAGTCTCTGAGGTCCCAAGTTCAATTCCCAGCACGGCGAAAGTGGGAGAAGGACCTGGCAATCCACTCCCAAGGCAATCCTGAAACAGCCAGCCATTGAAAACCCTATGAGGGTCGCTATGAGTCGGATACCGACTTGATGGCACCTAACAACAACAACAACAAGAAAGAAGTCCTAGAAGAAGTACAGCCAGCGTGCTCCTTGGAAGCAAGGATGGCTGGCCTGAGTCTTACATATTTTGGACATGTAGTCAGGAGGGACCAATCCCTGGAGAAAGACATCATGTTTGGGAGAGTGGCAGGCCATCAAAAAAAAGGAAGACCCTCCACCAGATGGATTGACACAGTGTCTGCAACAATGGGCTTAAACGTAAGATCGTGTGCCTGGCACAGAATCGGAAAGTGTTTTGTTCCACTGTACGTAGAGTCGCTATAAGTTGGACTCAACGGCACCTAACAACAACAAGAAAATGATGGCATTTTGATTGGATCATTTTACTATGGAGGAGGGAATCTTGAGAGGGGCAGAAATTAATGTGAGCATTAATTGACTTGTTTTAGCAAAGTCAGAGTTCTAATTAGAATGTGACCACAAGTGTTTTACACCAGTTAGCCTTTGCTACCCAAATGGTATTTGCAAAGTGCATCACTCAGTGGTCCTGGCTGTAAAGGTCAGCTTGCTTTTGCTCTTAGCTGAAAGCATGCAAATTGTTGGCATCCCAATGGCATTTCCATGTAAATTAGCCATGCCTGGTGGGATGCCTCATTTTACCCTGCAGCATGGTTCCTGAGGTTCTGTGGAAGTCAGATTCCTGGTAAGGTTCAGAGGGTGTCTCTACTCTCATTGCTGATTACAGAGATTTGTGGGGAGAGAAGAGTGCCTTGCTAATCTCAGCGGCTGCGTGACTTGCTCACTGATGGATGGCACAGGCTGTCACTGGAGATTTTGGGGACTGTTGGAGTGAGGCTATCAGGAACAGGAACAGCACTCCAGCTGACGGTCAGAGATCCCGAGGGCCCTGCAGGAGGCTCGGGGCCACCTCTGCTGTCTCCCCTTCTCAAATGCCAGCACCCCGCTAAGAGATGGACTGACACATTTGCCGCGTGCAGGAGCTGCTAGCATGGAGTCCCATTGGGTTTCTGTTTCCCTCCCCATTGTTTGGTTCTGTTAGTCTGGGAGAGACCAGAAGCTGTGCTCCGAGGGGGGAGGGAAGCATCTGCAGCCATCCTTTTTGTCCACAGTGGCCACCAGGCTGCTGGCTGTCCCCTCCGCCCAGGGTGGATGCCATGAGGACAGAGCAAGGACAGCCTGGCCACCACCAGAGAGAACGCAGTCTGCACGTTCTGTAAGGGATGGATCTGCATTTAGTTCTCAGCCTGCCTCTGGGTCGAGAGGAGCTGGTGCCCTTCAGCCTCAGTTTCTCCATGCATAACTGTCAAAGGGACTTTTAGGGAGGTGAGTGCTTTAGTAGAAAGAGTATTTGAGCAAAACTGAGTTTTCAGTGCAGGTTTTTGCTGCGAGCACTTCTTGCAATCCACTGGCTAAGTTCCTTGCCTCACAGGGTGTCTGGGAGGATGCAATTGAAATAGGGTATTGGAAAGACCAAGTCTAGTGTCTGGGGCATAGTTACTCTAGAACTAGAAACAGTCTCTCAGCACTTTGGTTTAGCTCAGTTGGTAGAGCGCTGCTCTGCACTCTCTGAGGCCCTGGGTTTGATCCCTAGCCCCACAAAAAATGGGAGAAGGACGTGGCAGCCCACTCCCAAAATAATCCTGAAGCAATCAGCCATTGAAAACCCTGTGAGGGTCATCATGAGTTGGACTTGACTCAATAGCATCTAACAACAACAACAACAACAGTGCTTTACTAGTATTGCCTAACACTTAATTTGACACATGAGGAAGCTGGCGCAGGCCAGGAAGTTTAATCCCATCACAAGTTTAGTAAGTGGAAGAGCCTAGGTTTGTTTCTTCATGAGCTTTTGTTGTAGGAAATTTCAAACATACACAGAACTAGAATATCCGGAGTACCCACCTCGTATACTTGGTGACCAGTTTGAGTAGCCGCCTCTGCTCATCTGTCTGACCCCGTTCCCCCACCCAGACCCCCTCAACTGCACGGGCACAGTGTCTTGTTTTGACACCACGCCCCGACCCCCAGCTCCAGAGCCCATTCCTCATCATTGATGTTTCTGCTTCTCAGAGCTTGCGCTTCCTCTCCGCTCTCCTGAACTCAAGAATCTTCCCTGCCCAGCTGTGTGAACAGACCTCACCTGGCGGAGGCACGGGAACAGCTGCAGGTGCCACCTTTAGATAAAGTCAGCCTTCCCCGCGGGGCCCCTAGCCAGGGCACCCCCCCAGGGCGTTGTCACTGCAAGAGGACCTCACCCAGGAGCCGTGGGGAGAAGTGCGTGTTCTTTGGGCCTTTCTTAAAACGTCCTGGGGTCTTGGCTTAGGAGATTTTGAGTATGACATAACAACATGAGCTTTTGGAAGCAAAGAGGTTTCCGACTCAGCCACTTCTCCCCAAATGACCTCAGGCCCTAGATACCCACATATACCAAATAGTGTCAGTTTTACTGTCTAGAGCAGGAGTGTCCAGTATTTTCCCCTCACTGAACAAAGAGGAATTGCCTTGGGGTGTCCATAAATTATATAATTAGTATATATACATAAGAGGGGGTCATGAAGAAAGTAAATGCTGACAGACACACACTGTTAAAAAGTTTTGTGGGGCCACATTATTAGCTGTCCTGGCTCACAGGCCACAGGATGGGCATGCTCAATCCAAAGGATGTTGGGATGATAAATTGAGATATGAAAAGGGTATAACATCGTGCCCACCTAGGACATTGTAGATGCTCAGTAAACGTCCATCCCCTTCCTTATCATTGTGTTCAAAACCTCATGGAACATGAATAGAGGCCTGCACTCCGCGCTGTACTGCTTTACTTGGCAGGGTGATGTAACAGCCTACACGGCAGGTGCTTCTCAGCCTTACTTTCATCACCATTGGGCTCTTTGTGGTTCCTCAGAAGGCGCAGTGGATTTGAGCTAGACATTCAGAAGGCAATTACTAGGCGGGCTTGGTGAAGGCAGGCTGCAAATGGACTTTTCAAGGTAACGCAACTTTGATGTGAGCCACCTCCCGGCAGGAATGAGATGCCAATTTACTGCGGACTTGCTGGGTGGAATTTGAACAGTTCTCAGGGTAAATAGGACTCCCGTGGGGGTGTACTTGGTAATGATTTGAGACACCAGCTTCCAAATTTTTCTCAGCTATTCAACGGCTTCAAGGTAAAACGGAACGGTTTATTAGGAGTTTCACAGAAAGTCAGACTAGGGTTTCTGCAGTAGGTTTGTGGAACTCTTGGTTTTCAGAGTCCTCGTTACAGAGCCTAACATTTCTTGAAGAGTATATCCCAAAAGAAAAATCTGGAAATGGGTTTAGAAACCACTGTCATTCATTGGTTTAAAAGGTGTCATTTGATTTTTTTTTTAAAGTCATAATACTAAAGTATGTGTTTGTATATTGGCCCATTCTCCAGCCAAACAAGATCTTAGTGATCCATTAGTGTAGTCATTGGGCTGGGAGACTGAGTGGGGAGACTCCAGCTCCATTCTGCCTCTCGGGACTGACTGACCGGCCTGCTCCTGTAGACATACCAGGCCACAGATTCTCACGAGCGCTCCGTGAATGTGGCATTAAACAAGACCTCGGCGAGTGCATCATCCATGCATGGCTCAAAGAGCAGCAGCCCCGAGGAAAGGCCCTGAGGGGCCTGCGCGTCTCTGTCCACCTGCCCATGCTTCACAGCAGCAGTGGTTCCTTTGGGCTCCTTGTGGGTCTGAACCCGAGAACACAGAGTTTGTTTTGATGGCCCCAGGCCAGCAGCTGTAATTCCTTTCTGGCCAGCTTGAAGGTAGAGCAGTGTGCTTCCATCCTTCCTTCCTGCATCCTTCTGCTAGACATCAGGCTAGGGAGGAGAGCAATGAAAGGGTTAAAAACATGGTTCCGCTTCCAGCCAGGACCTGCAACAGGACCTCCCAAGAAGTGGAAGGACAATCTTTGGATGAAATCTGCACTTTGTTCTACTGGGTCCCATGCCCTAATGGAGATGAAAGGCTGCCTGAGTCCTCAGGTTATGAACGAATGCGTACCATTCACCGATCTTAGGTGTCTGCCTATGTGCCCATTCTTTTGAAATACACCAAAAAAGTCCACTGATCTATTTTACAAAACACAGATCCCAGGGTCCGTAAGTCTTAAGTCATATAAGATTGCTGTATAGCAACAGTGCCTGCAGCTGTAGATTGTGGCCTCCCATCCCGTCAGAGCTCAGAAGCTAAGCAGGGTCAGGCCTGGTTAGTACTCGGATGGGAAACCGCCTGGGAACACCAGGTGCTGTAGGCGTGGGAGACGGACCCAGCAGCCCACTCCCAAAAATCAATCCGCCATTGAAAATCCTATGAATAGCAGAGAAGTACTGATAATAGCGTTTCACCTGTTGTACATAGGGTGTCTATGAGTCAGACACTGACTCAATGGCACCTAACAACAACAATAACAACAGTAGGCTTTTCCTTGGCCTGCCTAATAAAGGTGGAGTTTTCGTTTTCTGCCCATAGCTCAAGTTTCACTGGGTAGACTGCTGCTTCACTCTCGTTTCACTAAAACTAGAGGAAAAACAAAGATCTCTGCTTGCTAACCCCACCCCCAATCTATCAGGGGCACCCACCTCTGTCTATCCAAGTTGTTTTTTTCTTCTAATAAAAGCCTGCTTAACTTTTCTTCTCGCCTCTCTTTTGTTTACCTGGGGCGGGGGGTGGACATCCTAATCTTAGGTCACTTCACTCAAAGAACCCAGATTTCTCTAGGTGTCTCTGTTACCCAGTAACACTGCAGGTGCCTCCAGAGGGACAAACTTAACCATAAGATTAGCTGAGACTTTTGTTCTTAGCAATAGCTCTCAGTTTTTGTCCGTTCTTATTTTTTTAGAGTGTACTATTTCTTTCACAATAAACCTCACCTATACCTTGTTCTTGGGAGACGGATCCGGCAACCCACTCCCAAAAATCAATCCGCCATTGAAAACCCTATAAACATCAGAGAAGCACTGACAACAGTGTTTTGCCTGTTGTATGCAGGGTCGCTATGAGTCGCATATCGACTTGACAGCACCTAACAACAACAACAACAACACCTTGTTCTATATGCTCTATGTCTACTCTGAATTTTTCCAAGCAGTGACCTTAAGGACCAAGGCACTGCTTCCTGTTTCCTGGACCTGCTCCCTGTTAACACTCCATGAGGGAACAGGGACCGTGTGCCTCGAAGGTTACACAGATGACTGTCTTCCTATTTTCCCCCAAAGGATCTCACATCATCATTCATTTCCTAGAGGCAGAGAAAGAAGGCAATCTCTTGCAATCATGGCTCTCATATTGCTTTGGAGAAGTCCGCTGTCATATGTCCACGCACCCCCTACAGCTTGCCTTGGACATGTCCCCTGTGGTATACCACCTGAACATATCTGCCTTGCTGTGGATGCAATTTCTTTTTGCAAGAACCACATCTAATTCTCTGTCCACTATATTTGCCATAGACTAGTGCTTAAACATTAGAAATGAGATACAGAATCTTTCCATCAAGGAAATTGATACCTTCTTCTGTTAGAGGGTGGTGGGAACAATGGGAGTTAAGGAGCCTGTGCGACCACCAATTTCCCAGCCAAGGGCTTCTGGCCATCCCAGATGCAAATATCAATATGAGCTCCGTCTGAGACAAATGCCTTGATCTAGTCAGGGCTTCCCTGTCAGGAGGAAGCAGGGGACTAAAATCACCCCTGCATTTAGCCATTTGGGATGATAAGGATCATATAAGACTCACCCACCCCCAGCAAGTGAAGAGGGCATTGGTCAATGCAGCCTGCTGTCTTATTGGGATCATAGCCATCCAGATTCCAAGCCTTTTGAAATGTCCACTTCCAGGTCCCTTCCTTAGACAGCATCAGAGACCTCATCAGCCCCTTCCAGGGACAGACCTCAGGAAGGTTTCTTTCCTCCACTGAGGGTCTGAATTTCACCATATAAGACACATGTGACCTCAGCTCTGGGCAGAAGTAGCCCTTTACTACTGCAGCCTTCACATCTCAAAGATGTACTATCTTTAATATCTATGTCTACACTGTCTAGGGCTGGGATTTAGCTCAGTTGCTTGAGTGCCGCTCTGCAGTCTCTGAGGTCCCAGGTTCTATTCCAAGCACTGCAAAAATGGGAGAAGGCCGTGGCAATCCACTCCTGAGGCAATCCCAAAACAATTGGCCATTGAAAACCCTACAAGGGTCACTATGAGTTGGACATGACTCGATGGCACCTAACAACCACAACAACATATTCTCTATCTTTAATAAACTATGTCTGTATTTTCTACTATAATTTGTGTCTCCAATTTTTTTATACATTGAACACAAATGAGCCAAGGTAATATCTGCTGCCTGGGGAGGCAGCTGCTGCTGGCCTTCCAGAGAGGCCTCCTGGACCTGCCAGACCCACAGACTCACTTTCCTGGTAACACTCCTAAATCCTTCCAGCATACCTGCACGAGAATTGGAGGAGGGTTTGCGTGTCCTTTGGGTCCTTGTCTCAGGTCCCGCATGCGTCAAACACCAGGTAGAGCAGTTGGGCACATATGGCTTGCCTCACCCACTCTGTCCAGCCCTAGTTTTTTCTTCCTGGTCTTTGTGTAGTCCAGTAGGCAGTTTTCTTTGGTTTCTCTCCAGGGCAAATGTCTCTGGCATTAGTGAATTTCAGTCTGTGCTCTCTCTCTCCACCTGCCAGTTCTTTGGAGAGGAGCCAGCCTCTTCAGAAAGCTTTTAATCCCTTGAGCTGTTGAGTGATAACTTAAGGAATGTGGTGCTGAGAGTGTGCGACTCTTCAGTAATGTCAGGGTTAAGGCTCTCTCCTTCCCCAGGCCTTTATCTCCCCTTTGATTCCTGAAGGTTGTCTTTGAGTTCTCTTGGGAAGGACACTTTTCTCCCACTTCTGAACACCAGTATTCCTTTTCAAATGGAAACAGCACAACTGGTCACATGTGGATCCCCTCAGCTCTTTCAGGAAAGTACATTAATTCCCTTGGGATAAGATCTGACTCTCAGGGCACTACCGAGTTTCAAGTGGAATAAAGTAAGAAAGTTTACTGTGAGCTCCCTTGGCAATGCCTCCACCTTGAGGTACCTCTGCCTCCAACCCTGTTACTGACTGCCTGGTCTAAGTCTTGCCCATCTGTTTCATTCTCTTGGATTCTGCAGAGACATCAACATGCCCACCCCACACAGTCCTCCCAGAGTGGATTGTAACAGACACAGGAAAGTCGAAGTTAAAGGGAAATGCACAAAAGATTGAAAGTCAGAAGGTGGAAAAGCATACCATGGGCAAATAGGAACAAAAACCATGGCAGCATTTTTAACACCAGCAAAGCAAATATGAGGTGAATGTGGCATGGGGGCCAACGGATGGCATACACTGGTAATGTAATAAGGTAGAGTCACAGACACACAGGCTGATAATGTGGCTTCAAATATGCGTACAGCAAGTGACTATTGACAGAACTGTGGGAAGAAATACGTTCATTTTAGTTTAACCTTTTAAAAGTTGGTAGGTCAAGTGGCTGAAGGGAGGAAAGGTGTGAAAGATCTGAATAATAAAACTGGGAAGCTTGAGCTGGTTGATAAATATAGATTTGTTCACTCAACAGAGAGTGCACTTTTCAAAAAGCACACATGAAATATTAAAAAAATTGGCTTCATTGTCAAATTTTGGTGAAAAATATAAATCCATGGATGATGTTCACCAAGCTCTGAGCAGGATAAACAAAGAAGTCACATGTAGGCACCTTGTTCTTATTGTTAGGTGCTGTCCACTTGGGTCCGACTCATAGTGACCCTGTGTACAACAGAACGCAACACTCTGACCCTGTGCCGTTTTGGGCACCTTAGAGTCAAATTAATACAAAACCAAAAATAAGTTGCAATGGGTGTAGAAATCAGGTTTCAAGCATTAGAAGAGCAATGCCTACCGAGTTCTCAGAAGGAAAGTGACAACCAAAAAAAGAGCTACCTATTGAAGTTGACTTGCTCATGAACAATGCTTTAATATAAGCATGTCCCATACATAGACCCTACACTTCCCCTGGCAACACTGCCAATGCTTCAGGTGTGATGATAGTGTGCCCTTGTGGCTGCCTGCTGGACACAAGCCTAGCCCAAGAGGTTTCTTGGGCTTTTTCTTGGCATAGCATTGATTTTACAAATGTTTGTATGCAGTAACTATGTGTCACGGAATGATTTTAGCATTGGAGACACATCAATGAGCAAAGCCAACAGAATATTCCTGTTTTTATGTGCTGGACACATTAGCAGGGGAAAACTAACACAGGAAGGTAATACATAAACAATTCTGGATATGACAGAGTTAGAAACTAGTTCTTACAAGCATTTTGTGACAAAACTATAAGAAGATAAAGAACAAGGAATCAAGAAATAAATGAGGAAAATACAGCAAAAGAATTTGTTATATGACTTAGACTCAAATGTTTTAGGTTGTATTTCTGAAATTATGGTTTCAGAAATACTGTCTCAACATGGAAGTGAGAGGAGAAGGCAAGAGGTGGCATAAGTTTTCTGATTTCTTACTCTTACCAGAATTTGAAGTTATTTGAAGCTGATGTTGTTGTTGTTGTTGTTGTTAAGGGCCATCAAATCGGTGTCCGACTCATAGCGACCCTATGTACAACAGGAGAAACACTATTGTCAGTGCTCCTCTGCTATTCATAAGGTTTTCAATGGCTGATACTGATTTTTTGGAGTGGGTTGCCTGGTCGTTCTCCCAAGCCTACAGTACCTGGTATTCCCAGGTGGTCTCCCATTCAAGGACTAAACAGACCCGACCCTGCTTAGCTTCTGAGATCTGACAGGATCTGACACCACAGTGCTATGGCTGCAGGCTATTTTTCAGTAGTTTCTATTTAAATTGTATTATCAGGTTTAAGTCTGGCAACCCACTCCCAAAAATCAATCAGCCATTGAAAACCCTATGAATAGCAGAGAGACACTGACAAGTGTTTTGCCTGTTGTATGTAGGGTTGCACTGACTTGACTGCACCTAACAACAACTGAAAAATAAATAGAATAATATAACAGGTAATTTGGTGGAGAAGAAGTATAAGGAAATGAAAGCATATTATTAGTCATTGCTTATACATGGTGTTAGTTGATGGAGTTAGAGAAATAGAGGATTACTTATTACCAAATAAATTACTAGATAGAAACAAGGGAAGCTCTGTGACATGGGTTCAGGCAATGGTGTTTTTGCAATATGAACCTCAAAGCAAAATAATGGGATTACATCAACCTAGAAAGCTTCTGCATAGCCCAGGAAACAATTAATAGAGTGAAAAGACAACCAACAGAATGGGAGAAAACATGTACGTATTATACATCTGATAAGTGGTTAATGCCTCCAGCTGTACCACTGTGGTGTCTGATCCTGTCAGATCTCGGAAGCTAAACAGGGTCAGGCCTGGTTAGTACTTGGGTGGGAGACCACCTGGGAACACCAGGTGCTGTAGGCTTGGGAGAAGGGCCTAGCAGCCCACTCCCCAAAAATCAATCAGCCATTGAAAACTCTATGAATAGTAGGGAAGCATGACAACAATGTTTCATCTGTTTATGTAGGGTCTCTATGAGTCACACACTGACTCGATGGTACCTAACAACAACAACAAGTGGTTGATACCAGAAATATGTATGTAATTCAACTCAAAAGCAAGCAAACAACCCAATTAGAAAATAGGCACAGGGTCTGTATAGATAGTTCTCAAAAGAAAACAAAAATGGCCACAATTACAGTATATTGAAAGTATACGGCATCATTAACCATCAAGGGAATGCAAATTAAAAGCATGAGACCTGACCTCACACCTGATACAGAGGATATTATCAAAAGGATTAAGGGTAAATGTTGTAGAGGATGTGGAGGAAATGGAGGCATTACACATAAATTAATACGACCATTATGGAGAACATTGTGGAACTTATTCAAAAAATTACAAATAAAACTACTGAATGATCAGCCCAGCAATCCCACTACTGGGTATATATCCAGAAGTAGTCAAATCAATATGTCAAAGAGATGTGTATTCCCATATTCAGTGCAGCGTTATGCACAATAGCCAAGAAATGAAATCCAATGTCCATCAATGGACGGACGCATAAGGAAAATGTGGCATATAGACATAATGGAATACTATTCAGCGTTAGATAGGAGGAAGTCCTATCACCTGTGATGGCATGGATAAATGTGGAGGTCGTTAAATGAAATGAGCCAAGAACAGCAAGATAAATACCACAATTTCATTTATATATGGAATCTAACAAAGTTGAATTTGCACCAGTAAAGAATAGAAAGGTGATTATCAGGGGCTGGGGACATGTTGGTTAAGGATAAACAATTTTAGGAGGAGTAAGTTCAAGAGATCTGTTGTACAACACAGTAATTATCATTAACAATGTAGTCTTGAAAATTGGTGAATAGATTTTCAGTGTTCTCACCACAAAAAGATAAGTATGTGAGGTAATATATATGATAAATCAGCTTAATTTAGCCATTCCATGATGTATATACGGCCTGCAGCGGTAGCCCTGTGGCATCCGATCCCGTCATATCTCAGATGCTAAGCAGGGTCAGGCCTGGTTAGTACCTGGATGGGAGACCGCCTGGGAACACCAGAAGCTGTAGGCTTGGGAGAAGGACCTGGCAACCCCCTCCCAAAAATCAATCTGCCATTGAAAACCCTATGAACAGCAGAGAAGCACTGACAATAGTGTTTCACCTGTTGTACAGAGGGTCGCTGTGAGTCGGATACTGTCTCGACGGCACCTAACAACAACAACAATGATGTATATGTACTTTAAAACATATACACTATAAATACGTGTAATTTTTGTCAATTGAAAAACAATGAAGACAACCATTAAGCATAACTAAAACAGACTAAAAAACTTGAAAAGTGATCAGAACATGCATGAACAAAGGAAATACAAGCTATATACCATCACATCGCTAACAATGAGGATCCACTCTAATAAATGTGTCACTGGGCAAATTTGTCCTTTTGCAAACATCCTAAGGTATACTTAGGATGTATGTAATTCAACTCAAAAGCAAGCAAACAACCCAATTAGAAAATAGGCACAGGATCTGTATAGATAGTTCTCAAAAGAAAATAAAAATGACCACAATTATAGTATATTACGACATCATTAACCATACTTAAAGCTGATGTTCGTGGCATCACTCAGGTGGTATAAATTTATGGGACCACTAACATCATGTATCTGATCCTTCAATGACCAAAATATTATTCTATAGCTTATGACTACTGAAATTTATTTCAAACCATCAATGGAAACATAAAGTACAATATTACCAGGCATGGTGGTACATATTTATAATCCCAGCAACTCAGAAGACTGAGGCAAGATTGCAGGTGTGTCATCAGAGACATCCTGTGCAATTTAGCAAGACTCTATCTCAAAAAAAAAAAAAAAAATCAAAAAGGGGGTTCTGCTCAGTGGTAGAGCACTTGCCTAGCATGTGTGAGACCCTGGATTCTACCCAACTACTTCAAAAAAGAATGATAAATAAAATAAAATAAAACAAAAAAGAAATGAAAGAAAGAGAAAGAAAGAAAGATGGATGTAACACATGATAACAGAAACAATACTAAATACAGATGTCATATTTATAATTGTAAATATCCTAGATATATTTGTTTAGAGAAAAGTCTTAAATTGGATTATAAAGGAAACCCTAGTATATACCTTATTAAAAATATACACCTTAAGGAATTTAACACCATTGAGATTAAAAGGACAGGCAAAAATATATCAGTGGTCATCTAGGGGAACAAATGCCATTAATGGATAGCTCAAAAGAAAATCCATAAGTTTATGTTCTTATGTCTGAAAAAAAGGAAATTGCTAGGAAAATAAAAAAGCAGTAGCAGTCATGGTATAAGTAAGAGATGAAGGTGAATGAGAGCAAAGATCGCGAAAGGAGATAAAAGATACCTTATGGTGATAAAGTTATTCGTAATGGCATCTAAAAATTATGTGTATGTAGAAATAGTCAAATTTTTCCTATAGAAATTATAGGAAATACAAAGAGTGATAGAAACATTAGGAATCAGAAACTTTGGCTCAACATTTGCAGCACGAAAGAGCAAAGAAATAAAAGGGTTTGGAAGATGCAAACAACATAATAAAGTACATTTGATTCCTATAAATCAAATTCTGTTCCTGAAAGCAAATTCTATGCATATTTCTTCAAGTTCCAGAAACATGTAAAAAATTATGTCATTTGCTTATTTATTTAATGTTAGCCTGCTTCCTCTAAATCATGAGTATCAGGAAATGGGAAGGGAGCTTGTCTGTCTTGTTAACCCTATTTCTCTAGGAATTGAAAAAGTGACCATAAATATTTTGTGATAAGTGAAAGAACAGACAATTTATAAAAGAAAAGCACAAATGATCCATGAGCTCATGAAAAAACCACACAGCTTAGAAACAAAGTTATTCCTATTCAAATAACAATAGAATACTATTTTACCCATTCAATTCGCAAAACTTTTAAACAAAAACATGCTCCAAATCCTTTATGTATAAACAAATACCTAATTTGCAAATTCTGCGCAATGTCAAACAGAATAGAAAATACATGACTAATGTTGGCCACAATCAGAATGATAATCTGCATCCATGTGCACAAAGTAACCAGGAGAGAGGGCCCCGTTCCAGCTCTTGACTGTATAGGAACGATGACAAAGCCACGTCTTGTTAAACCCATCACCGTGGTAATTCCTGGGCTGTAGGCTGGGTAAAGACCTCTGGCAATGCCGGTAACTTGAATTCACGCTCCCTCCCAATCATAAAACACTAGTAAAGGGGGGATGGCTGATAGAGAAAATCTGGTGGCAAAGGCACACATGTGAGAGAACACTCTGACCCGCCAGGAAGCAAGTTTATTTGAGAGCAGATGAGATGGGAGGAAACCCGCCCGGGCAGCATTATCTCTGAGCAGGTGGCTGCACCAAGCCAGGCAAGGCTGGGCTCTTATAGGACTCACTCGCTGGCCCTTGGTCGGAAGGAGAGGTGGGGGAAGATTTTCTTTGAAAAAGGGGCGGGGGGATATATATTTTCAGGCAGTTGACATCTGGCTTTTGGTATGAAAGACGTTCTGACCTTGGGGGCCAGTTTGATCCAAATGTCAGGCTACCTGGTGTTTGGTAGGATTCTGACCTGGGGGCCTTGTCTGCGGACCCTTTATCCTGAGTCTTTCTTGGCTTTGGTTATACAGGAATGGGAGCAGAGCTTTCTTTTTCCCCAGCTACTTCCTGCTGATGGCTGAGAGGGCATGGGGTGCTGTAAGGGATCCTCCAGAGAAGCCAAATATGACAGGCGGCTTGGTACGTCTTAGGCGTCAGCATGAGGAACTGGTTTGCTGCTATAATGGAGATTTTCTTCCCTTGTCCCTGAATGAAAGAGCTCAAAAATGGGATTAGGCAGGAAGCAAACTATCGAATGAGTAAGATCATGATGAGGGGGCCCAAAGGGGACAGAACCATTGTTTCCAGGTTAGCCAGAAAGAAGGCTGTCCTTGTAGATGAGTAGCCTGTTCCCAGGGAGGAGCTGCCCCACCTATCATCAGGCCTGGTTTATTGGTGAAAGAAGAACCATCTCTCCTGTAAGGGGGCTGCTGTTAGGACGTCTTACCCTGTTCTGTTTTGGAAAACCACAGCACCAAGGGAATTTTGATCAGGTGTTAGAGTCAATTTGTTGAGATATTTCCTTTAGGGCTTTGGTTAAGTTCTTGTGAGGGTTGGGTAACCTCCTAAAGAAAGATGTCTAGTTGAAAAGTAAAGATGTCACACTGAAGACAAAGGTGTGCCTGACTCATGCCATGGTATTTTCAGTTGCATCATATGGTTGTGAAAGCTGGGCACTGCATAAGGGAGACAGGAGAAGAATTGATGCTTTTGAATTATGGTGCTGGACACAAATATTGAATGTACCATGGACTGCTAAAAGAACCAACAGATCTGTCCTAGAAGAAGTACAACCAGAGGGCTCCTTGGAAGCAAGGATGGCTAGATAGCATCTGATGTATTTTGGACATGTAGTCAGAATGGACCAATCCCTGGAGAAGGACATGATTTGGGAGAATGGCAGGTTAATGAAAAAAAGAAACACCCTCACTTAGATGGATTGACACAGTATCTGCAGCAATGAGCTTAAACATAAAAAAGATCATGTGCCTGACACAGTGTCAGGGAGTGTTTTGTTCTGTCATACGTAGGGTCACTCTGAGTCAGACTTGACTCAATGACACCTAACAACATGATCTAACTTACCAAGACATCCTTGTAATCCTAAGTACTTCTCTCTTACTTAAGCAGAGGGAGAGAGTATGGCAGGTGTCCCACAGTCATGGAGATGATTTCCACCTCATCAATGCCCAAAGCCCCCAGGGAACAGGGCTGTTCCAACCTGTGACTCACACTGGCAAAACCACCCTAACCACACAGACTGGAAACACATAATTCATATAATTGCATGTTTTATAGCAAGCCTAGAAAGGGCCTCCAGTAAGACAGCTATGACAAAGTAAAGGAGATTTATCAAGAACCAACAGAAAATCTCACCCAATTTATGGATAGATTCCTGAAGTACTACACACTCACTCCTATTTAAACCCTGAATCTCCTGAAGGTGGCCTTGTTCCAAAGATGCCCCTTGGCCCTGAACATCTGGGCCAAACTTAAAAATATTGAAGATGGCCCCCAGATTCTTACCAAGACTCTGATGTCAGCAGCCTTAAAGGTTTTCAAAAACAAAGAGGAGCTGCTAAACTAGATAAAGAAGTGAGAGATGAGGATAAATACCAACTGTTGGCCTGTACACTAATGGCTAATCAAAAACAAGGAGAAAAGGATACCCCCACACATTTTCCACCTGGGCTATGCTTCCAATGTGGGGCCACTGGCCAGGGGGCCAAGCAATGCCTTAACCCAGACCGCCACCTCTGCCATGTTCCCAAAGTGGGCAATGGGCCACTGGAAGATGGACTGCCCACAGACCTCTCCAGGTATGTCTGCACCCACCCCGAGCTGATCTGCTGGAACTGGCCACTGAGGATTGACCTGCCCCAAGCCTCCTTATGGCTCACATCACCGTCTCACCACAGGAGCCCTGGGTACCTGCCATCATGGCGGGTGAGTTCATTTCCTTTTCACTTGGCACAGGGGCTACCTATGTGTCTCTCATTAGCTTTCCAGGTAAAACACATACTTTCTCAAATTCAAGTCATGGAGGTCAAAGGAAAACCTTTTTCTCCTCTAAAAACCCATCCACTAACTTACCAATTACAAAACACCATTTTGACTCATCATTCCAGATCATTCCACAGTGTCCACTTCTCTTGCTTAGGAGAGACCTCTTACAAATTTTCAGGGCAATCATACCCTCAAAAGAACACGTCATCCCATTGCCAACCACTGTTCTCTTCCTCTGCCTCCAAACCCACACCCAAACCTCCACCCCTCCCATAGACTGGCCTCTAATCCCTTTGGAGAAATCTTTGCTTACCCAAATAAACCCCATAATCTGGCAAATTAAAACACTCTCAATTACCTCCCACCACACCCCCATCTGAATATAACTCAAAGATCCGACTCACTTCCCCACTGTGCCTCAATACACCCTAAAACATATACATCTACAAGGACTAAAGCCCATCATCAGTAAACATCCCCTTCAAGACCCCTCCCTTTGACCTGTGGCCTATCTCTGGAAACAGTTTGACTCATGGATGGGCCCGCTTCTTAAAGGTACCCATGACCACCACCTCCCTAACAAAAGAGGCATTCAAACTGAGTCTACATGATAAAGTTACAGTACATTCCTCCCACAACATTTGGGAACTTATTTCCAATAAGATACAACCCTTTCTTCCTCCCTTATGCCTTCAGGAATGCATATCTTATTTACAATAAACCACAAGTCCATCTGGGACTTCCCTGACCTGCGTAAACCCTGCCTCTCCTCTCCCTTCCACTAACTAGGAGCCTTCCTATGACTTTAAGAAAATAATCCTCCTCCATATATAGGCTTTAATGTAACTCTACATCTAAGTCTGTAGAGTGTTGATGTTTTAACATATAGATCTTGAAAAAGGAGACAGACAAAAAAGAATTAGTATGTAGAACAGAGAGGTAAAATGGAAAGGTATCAAATATTATAATGACATGTGCAGAGATCTGGAGATAGAAAACCAAAAGGTAAGAACACATTCTGTTTTTCTCAAGCTTAAGAAATTGAAGAAAAAATTCAAGCCTCAACTGGTAATAGTGAAGGATTCTAAAGGGAAATATTAAACGATGCAGAAAACATCAAAAGAAGATGGAAGGGATACGCACAGTCATTATACCAAAAGGAATTGGTGGATGACCAACCATTTCAAGAGGTTGCAACCAATGGTACTGAAGGAAGAAATGGAAGCCTTGAAAGAATTGGCAAAACACAAGGCTCCAGAATTGATGGGATACCAATAGAAGTCCTTCAACAAACAGATGCAGCACTGTAAGTGCTCACTTGTTTAGCCAAAAGATTTGGAAAACCACTAGCTGGTCAATTAACTGGAAGAGATCCATATCTGTGCCTATTTCTAAGAATGGGCATCTAACTGAATGTGGAAACTATGGAACAATTTCATTGGCATCACACACAAGAAAAATTTTGCTAAAGATCAAAAGTGACTGTAGGTAGACAGGAAACTGCCAGAAAATCACACTAGATTCAGAAGAGGGCGTGGAACCAGGGACATCATTGTTGATGTCAGATGTATATTAGCCAAAAACAGAGAGTACCAGCAAGATGTCTATCTATGTTTTATCGACTATGCAAAGGCATTTGACTGTGTGGGTCATAACAAATTATGGATAACACTGTGAAGAATGGGAACACTAGAGCACTTAATTATACTCATTAGGAATCTGTACGTGGACCAGGAGGCAGTGGTTCAAATAGACCAAGGAAACACTGCCTGATTTAAAGTCAAGAAAGATGTGCATCAAGGTTGTATACTTTCACCGTACCTCTTCAATTTCTATGCTGAGCAAATAATCTGAGAAGCTGAACTTTACGAAGAAGAACATGGCATCAGGATTGAAGGAAGACTCATTAACAACCTGCATTATGCAGATGATACAACTCTGCTTGCTGAAAACAAAGAAGGTTTGAAACATTTACTGATGAAGATAAAACAAACAAACAAACAAACACAGCCTTCAGTATGGATTGCACCTCAACATCAACAAAACAAAAATCCTTACAACCCTGTCAGTATGCAACATCATGATAAATGGAGAAAAAATTGAGGTTGTCCAAGATTTTGCTTCACTTGGTTCTACAATCAATACCCATGGAAGCAACAGTCAAGCAATCAAAAGCTGCATTGCATTGGGAAAAGCTGTTGCAAAAGATCTCTGTAAAGTATTGAAAAGTAGATGTCACATTTAAAACTAAGGTGTGCTTGAGTCATGCCATGGTATTTTCAGTTGCATCATAGGGTTGTGAAAGCCAGGCTGTGAAGAAGGGACAGAGGAGAAGAATTAATGCTTTTGAATAATGGTGCTCGACACAAATATTGAAAGTACCATGGAATTCCAAAAGAACCAACAGATCTATCCTAGAGGAAGTGCAACCAGAGTACTCTTGGAAGTAAGGATGGCTAGACTGTATCTTATGTACTTTGGACATATAGTCAGAAGAGACAAATCCCTGGAGAAAGACATCATGTTTGGGGGAATGGCAGGTCAATGACAAAAAGGAAAACCCTCAACTAGATGGATTGACACAGTATTTGCAACAACAGGTTTCAAGGTAAGTAAGATCATGTGCCTGGCACAGAATTGGGGAATGTTTCATTCTGTTGTACATGGGGTCGCTGTGAATTGGATCTGACTCGACAGCAACTAACAACAACAACATAGGCATGGAAATGCTATTTAAAAAGAAAGGAATACAGAATATTGGAGGGAATCTGGTCCCAGATGGAACTGATGATGAAAGAGAACCAAACAAGAAGGATAGACATGTTTTAGATGATTTGAACAAGTCATAAAAGTTTGTAAAGGAAGACGCAGGAAAGTCATGGAAGTTGAGATTTTAGAACAAAAGGAACAGGAAGTTGTTTATGGAAAGAAAGAAATTTGGTAAAGAAAGGTTTTTCCCCAACACTGGATGGATAAAGAGGAGAACGGGGGCAAAATCTAAAAGGATTAACGTAGCAGAAGGTTTGAGAAGGGTAAAATTGTCATGAAGAAAAAGTATGTCCAAAGAGGTAACGGTGTTAAAGCTGAGGATGACAACAATGTCAACTCACCGCATACCCCATTCCCCATATTTCTGACAACTGTCTTACAAATGCAAAGAACTGTGCAGCTCATTCCTCTACTGTTAACTCTTGGCATCGCTGCTGGAGCTGGCACTCAGGGTGGGGCACCTGCCATACTCTCTCCCTCTCCTTAAGTAAGAGAGTAGTACTTACGATTACAAAGATGTCTTGGTAAGTTAGATCATGTTGTTAGATCTTGAAAAAGGAGACAGACAAAAAAGAATTAGTATGTAGAACAGAGAGGTAAAATGGAAAGGTATCAAATATTATAATGACATGTGCAAAGATCTGGAGATAGAAAACCAAAAGGGAAGAACACATTCTGTTTTTCTCAAGCTTAAGAAATTAAAGAAAAAATTCAAGCCTGACTCATAGTGACCCTATGTGCAACAGAACAAAACACTCCCTGACACTGTGTCAGGCACATGATCATTTCTTATATTTAAGCCCATTGCTGCAGACACTGTGTCAATCCATTTAAGTGAGGGTCTTTCTTTTTTTCATTGACCTGCCACTCTCCCAAATATCTTGTCCTTCTGCAGGGATTGTTCTCTTCTGACTACGTGTCCAAAATACATCAGATGCTGTCTAGCCATCCTTGCTTCCAATGAGCACTCTGGTTGCACTTCTTCTAGGACAGATCTGTTGGTTCTTTTGGCAGTCTGTGGTATATTCAATATTTGTGTCTAGCACCATAATTCAAAAGCATCAATTCTTCTCCTGTTTCCCTTATTCAGTGCCCAGCTTTCACAACCATATGATACAACTGAAAATGCCATGCATGAGTCAGGTGCACCTTCGTTTTCAATGTGACATCTTCATTTTTTTTCACACTTTAAAGAGATCTTTTGCAACAGCTTTTCCCAGTGCAATGCATCTGTTGATTTCTTGACTGCTGCTTCCACAGGTGTTGATTGTAGAACCAACCAAGTGAAGCAAGACCTTGGACAACCTCAGATTTTCTCCATTTATCATGATGTTGTGTACTGACACAGCACGAAGGATTTTGTTTTGTCGATGTTGTGGTGTGATCCATACTGAAGGCTGTGTTCTTTGATCTTCATCGTAAATGTCTCAGACTTTCTTTGCTTTCAGCAAGCAGAGTTGCATCATCTGCATAATGCAGGCTGTTAATGAGTCTTCCTCCAATCATGATGCCATGTTCATCTTCATAAAGTTCAATCTTCTCAGATTATTTGCCTAGCATAAAGACTGAAGAGGCATGATGAAAGGATACAACCCTGATACACACCTTTCTTGACTTTAAACCAGGCAGTGTTTCCTTGTTCTGTTAGAACCACTGCCTCCTGGTCCATGTATAGATTCCTCATGATATAATTAAATGTTCTGGTATTCCCATAGGACTGGGTAAATATTTTGAATTCCTTGATATAGTTAGAGTGTTCAGGTCAAGAAAGGTCCTAGTTTTGTAGAGGTTTCTGATCTCACAGAGAGAAGGGAACGTGAATCCTGGTAGGCCTCTCCACACCTGCCACCTCATGGAGTGATGACATAATCTTTGGAACTTTGCTATATGTGTGGGCAGACAGAGGGGAGGGGTGGAAGAGAGGGGAGGAAGAGTTGGCTGTTGTATCTGGAGGTGGAGCAGTGGGAAGGGTTTGTTTAGAGTTTAGTGAAGAGGATGAGGGGTGAAGGGTGTGTGGAGTTGTAAGAATCAGAGGCGGAGGAGTCAAGGGGAGGGTGATGATCGGCAGGTTTAAAAGAGAAAGAAAAGGTGTTATCAGTAGATTTATAAGGAAGGGATTCATGTTGGGTAGCAGGCTGAGGCGGATGGTGGAGCAGGGTTTACAGAGAGAAGGGTAGGCCTGGAGGGAGAGAAAGGCTTAGAGATAGGGATTTTCTGTATATTTTCTGTTTTGGTGGAGGAAATTACCCAAATCACTAAGCTATTAAAGTCAATGCTTCCAGTTTCTGTCCAGAGTGAATCATTGTCCAGACTGAGAACACTGAGTTACAAGTGTGCAGAGGGAGCCCCCACAAATCAGCCAAGTTCCACTGAAGATCCTCGTGCATCTCAGAATTGATACAACCAGGCTCTTCTGGAATTGACTGTGAAGATGGAGCTAGAAAGAAAGATTGACAGAAAGTCAGTCTAAAAACTCATTTGAATCCCAGATTCCTTCCCCAACACTGGCAGAAGGCAGGCGATTCCTTCTCAGAAGGTAACACACAGTCTTCTAGCTGAGGGCACCAGCTTTAGGTGAAGAAGGGAGTCTTATACTAAAATATGAAGCTTGAGCGATGTACATATCAAGTGCTGAGCTCCCTAGCATTTTTTTTTCCACACCTGGTCCCAGAATGTGGCAAGGAGCATTGCTTTAGGCAGGAAAGAGAAGCATCTTCTCTGGGGAATGTAATATGCCCAAGAGAAAGGCTCTACAGACATTCGCCTCAAGCCACCCAGAGACATGATCTACTTGGATTGGCCTACAGTATGCCCCAGGTCAGTAAGTTACACGGAGCCCACCTAAGAGCATAGAGCTTTTTACTGCCTGTAAAAACAGACAGCTAAGGATCACAAAACTTTTTTTAAAAGACAGAAGCCAAAATAAGGAAACTAAGCAGCAACAAAAAAGAATAAGAGTACATACTGAATGACTGAATAATGGTCGCTGTGTTGGATCAAAGTAGATTTCTTAATATGCACGTAAATATGCTGTTGTCTTTAGGTGCTATGGAGTTGTGTCCGATTCATAGTGACCCTACGTACAACAAAAGGAAATGCTACCTGACACTGTGCTATGCACACAATCTTTCTTATGTTTAGGCCCATTGTTGCAGCCACAGTGTCAATCCATCTACTTGAGGCTCTTCCTTGTTTTCACTGACATGAATGTAAATATAGATATTTTAAATATGACTTAAAATTTGTTTTTCTGCTGCACTGTGGACAAAATAGACTGTGAATGGAAGGGTTCCAAAAGTTAAAACCAATATCTATAATTCAAACAGAACTCTTCAAAGAGCAATCATATTTACCTGGCCCACAACAGACTTGAATAAAACGTCAGCTTCCATGATACAGGTGAAAAACCAGGACATAGGGATGCAGTATGGAAAAGGTACACAATTGGAGATGAGCTCATGGTGCTGTATATTAAAGACACAACATGAACAAAGGGGATCCTGAAGATTGCAAATCCAGTGGAGTAGACAAATCACTGGTCTTAATCCCACCAAGTCAGGCTTGGGTGGACATTTGCCCTCTAGAAAACCACTATGGCAATTATGAGAGCAGATGACTGTATACACAGTTTAAGACCTCTGGTTATGTTTAGACTACCGTAGTTTAACCATCTGAAACACCATCGAGTGAACATACAGTGTTTCTTATTGTTTGCACTAAACTGTAATGTAAACCACTCTAGCCAAATCCAGCCTGCCACCTGTTTTTGAACAGATGGAGAGATAAGAATGGTTATTTTTTAAAATTAAGTTTTTTATTTTAAGATAATTATAGAATACATGCAGTTGTAAGGAATAATACAGATGGCTGCTATAGACCATTTTCCAGATCTCCCTAAGAATACTTTGTTCAACTCTATAGTACAATCTCCTTGTATAGCCAGGATATGGGCATTGATGCAGTCAAGATGCAGAACAGATCTCTCTGATAGGGGATGCTAGGCAGAAAGAAAGAGAATAAGGGTGTCCTCTGTAGCCATCTGCTTCCCAGGCATGTCCTCTGAGACAAATGGCTTGATATGGTGGTCAGTACTTTCCTGATAGATAATAGTCTTTGCAAATAACAAGATTATTGTTGTTGTGGTTAGGTGCCAGGGAGTCCTGTCCAACTCATAGCAACCCTTATAGGATTTTCAATGTCTGATTGTTTCAGGATTGCCTTGGGAGTGGATTGCCAAGTCCATCTCCCATTAATAACAAGATTGAGGGCAGGTAATACCCTCCTTACAAATGGTCTAATTCATAGCCAATAGCACCTTTACAAATGGCCTGGACTGCAGCCAGTAACACACTTTCCATTTGAAGACAACAGGTGTTTCCATGTCTGGGCTAAAAAACCAGGGTGGGGGATTCTCCATGGAGGCAAGACCTCTCCTGAAATAAGGGACAAAGCCTTTTATGGCCTAGGAGGCTAGTCTGAGCCAAAGGGTGAGAGGAATATGACACATCCAAAGAAAAGATGAGAAAAAGGGGAGGGATGTCTGCCCCCTTAATGAGACAAGATCTTTAAAACCCCCAAGCCCTTACCCCTCACTGCAGTGTCCACAGTTCACAGATGGCTACAGTTCTCTGTGGTGTCCCTTGGGTCCAGATGCCCGCACATGGCCATGGAAGTTCCCAGATGTCCAAAGCTCTCCACAGGTGTCTGCAGAGGCGCAGAGATGTTGGTAATGGTGCACAGCTGTGCTCAGCCTCATTGTCGGACCTGGCTGCTCCCAGACTTCTAAACGTGGTTGTTCGCAGACCTCTGCTGGGCCTCCCCAGTTTTTTGTTTGTTTGCTTGCTTTTTATTCCTGTCTCAGAAAGTGTAACTTTCTCTCTCCTTTTGTCTTTCCGCCTCCCTTCTCCCCACAGCAGCCCAGATCCCCAGCCTGCTTTCCCTGACACTCAGGGTGCTCTCTCCTTCTCCTCCTATTCTAAATAAACTATCCTCTAAGTTCCTTCTGGGTCCATTTTCAAATTCTGGTACAAAAGGGACCAAGATGAGGGTACACTGCCAGATCCCACCCCCACCAACAACCCCAGGACCTCACATGCTTCTCCCATAGTCCCTGGCAAGCGTTAATCCGATCTCTGTTTACAATGTGGTCATTTCAAGAATGTCCATTTCCAATGGACCCTTTGCCATTGACTGTTTCTGCTCAGCATAACTCTCTGGAGAATCCTCTAGGGTTTGCACAAACAATCAGCAAGTTTTTTGTTGTTGTTTGTTTTTGCTTTTTCTATTGCTGAGTAGGGGCTATACTACTTTGTGTTTTTTTTAACCCTTCCCCCACTGAAGTATACCTATGTTGTTTCTAGTTTCTGACTGTTATGAATGACACTACTGTGACCATTCACATATACTTTTTGTGGTGACTGTAAGTCTTCAGCTCTCTGAGCTAAATGAGAAGGAGTACAAATACTGGGTCATGTGGTAGTTGCATGTTTCATCAGACCTGCCGAACTATTTTCCAGAGTCACAATACCACTCTACATTCCACCAGCACGGCAGTCTGGTTTCTCTGTGTGCTTGCCAGCATTTGGTAGTGTCATTATTTAAAAAAATTTTTTTTAGCTATTCTGATGACTGTGTAATGTTTTCTTACTGTAGTTTACTGTGCATTCCCTTAGTGGCTCATGGGAGCTGGGGTTTAGCTCAGTTGGTAGGGTGCTGCTCTATGCTCTTTGAGGCCCCCAGAACCACAAAAACGGGAGAAGGACCTGGCAGCCCACTCCTGAAACAAACCCCAAACAATCAGCCATTGAAAATCCTGTAACTAGCTGAGAAGCACTAATGATACTGTTTCCCCTGTTGTAAGTAGGGTCGCTATGAGTCAGATACCCCCTTGAAGGCACCTAACAACAGCAATGGCTAATCATATTGAATGTCTTTCCATAGGCTTACTTTCCACCTCTATGTTCTCTTCAGTGAGTTGGGGCTTCACATCTTTGAACTATATTCTAACTGGATTGTTTGTATTTTTGCTGTTGAGTTTTGAGATTTTTATTATTTATTTATTTTTTTGACAGAGCTTCCCTGTGTGGCCCAGTTTGGAAATTGTTATGTAGCCCAGGCTGGCCTTGAACTTGCATTGATCCTCCTGCCTCCGCCTATGAGTGCTGGAATTACGGGAATGTGCTACCACATCAGTGAGAAATCTTTATATATTTTAGATGCTGGTCCTTTGTCAGATATGTGGTTTGCCAATATTTTCTTGCAGTAGACTTTCTTTTCATCCTCTTCACAAGGCCTTTAGCCAAGCAAATGCTTTTGGTTTTGATAACTTCCAGTTTATCAATTTGCCTTTTTATGGATTATGATTTTCCCATCACACCTCGGAACCCTTTGCTTGGCTCAGGATCCCATAAATTTTAACCTAGGTTTTTGGCCTTGAAAGTTTTATACTTTTACATTTATATCCATAGTCTATTTTTATATAATCAGTTAATTTTGCCATTTTGTTACAAAATATTAATTTTTATATAAAATATGAGATTTAAGTCAAGATTCATATTTTTGCCTACAGATACATCCAACTGATCCAGCACAATTTGTTGAAAGGCTATCATTTTTTCACTGACTTTTGTACTAGTGTAAAAACTCAGGCATATTTGTGTGGGTTGCTTTCTGAGTTCTCCGCCAGTACCATACAATCTTGATTACTCTTCTTATGCAGCTCCCTGATTTACAATGATCCAACATGACGTTTTGGTTTTATGATGATGTATAAGTACACCCATACAACCATTGCTTTTCTCCTTCAGTACAGTATTCGATAAAATAAATAAGACCATTCATACTTCATTATGCAATAGGCTTTGTATTAGGCAATTTTGCTCAACTTTAGTTTGATGTAAACGTTCTGATCATGTGTAAGGTAGGCAAGGCTAAGCTATGATAAGTTACGCATTTGAAACGTATTTCAACTTAGGATATTTTTAATTGACAATGGTTGGGACGTAACCCCACTATAAGGTGAGGAGCATCCGTATGTTAAGTCTTGAAACTGCCTTGACTAAGATCTCTCTCAATATTACTCTTTTTCAGAATTGCTTTAGCTCTTCTAGTTCATTTAGCTTTCTATATAATCTTCAAAATAATTTTGAGTTTCTACCAGGGTCTTGCTAGGATTTTGATAGGAATTCTATTAAACCTGCATATCAGCTTTGGAAGAACTGTTTACTATGTCAAGTCTTCCAACACATGGAATGTCTCTCATTTTAAGAAATATTTGATTTTCCAGGCATGGTGGCACACTCCTGTAATCCCAGTGACTTGGGAGGCAGAGGGAAGGATGGCAGGTTCTAGGCCAGAGGCAGCCTGCATAACTTAGTGAGACCGTGTCTCAATTTAAAAAATAGAAAAAGGGCCAGGGGTGCATCTCAGTGGCAAAGCACTTGGAAAGTATGCACCAGGCCATGGATTCAGCCCTCAAGTACTGCAAAAAAAAAAAAAAAAAAAAAGGTTTGATTTATTTCATTAGAATTTAACAGTTTTATAGTGTATAAATCTTCCTACAGTTTTATAGTGTATAAGTCTTCCTACACTTGTTAGAGTTATACCTACCCATTTTTATTTATTTGAGTGATTATAAATTGATTGTATTTTTAATTTTAATACCCATATGCTCATTGTGAGTATATAGAAATATAATTGGTGTTTGTGAGAACAGCTTGTGTCCTAAAGACTTACTGAGCTGAGTAATGAGTCTTTTTTTAAACACGGACTCCTTGGGACTTTTTATTAGATATTTATGTTATCTGCAAATAGGAAACGTTTCGTTATTCCCTTCTGATCTATATATTTTTTATTTCCTTTTCTTCCACTTATCACAGTGGCTAGAAGTCCCAACACTATATTGAATAAGAGCTGTGAGAATGTATATCCTTGCCTTAATTTTAATTTTAGGGGGAAACCATTCTGTCTTTCACCATGATGTAAAATGTTATACATAGGTTCTTTGTAAATGTTCTTTACCAAGTTGAGGAAGTTCCCTTCTGTTCTTATTTTTCTGAGAGATTTTATCATAAAAGTGTTTAGCTTTGTCAGATGCTTTTTCTGCATTAATTGGTATGATCATGTGATTTGTCTTCCATAGTCTTTTCATGTATGTAGGTAGACTACGCTGATTGTCAAATACTGTACTAGTTTTGCATTTCTGGAATAAATCCTACTTAATCCTGGTATATAATTCTTTTATATACATTGTTGAATTCTATTTCCTAATATTTATGCTAAGTATTTTTACATCTATATTCATGAGGGATTTTTGTCTGTAGTTTTCTTTTTTGTGCTGTCTTTGGTTTTGTTATCATTGTAGCATTTTCTTCATGAAACAAGTTAGGAAGTATTCTCTCCCATTTTCTGGAAGAGGTGTAGAATTTGCAGTAATTTTTAAGTTTTTGTTACAATTTTCTAGTGAAACTATTTAGGCCCTGAGATTTCTTTTTGGTAACTTAAAAATTATGAATTCAATTTCCTCAGTAGTTTTAGGAATATTCAAATTATCTATTTCATATTGGGTGAGTTTTAGAAATTTATACTTTTCAAGGACTTGATCCATTTCAACTAAGTTGCCAAATAAGTATTTGTGTTCATAGCATTCCTTCATCCTTTTGATTTCTGCAGAGATTGCAGTGACAGTCTCTGTTTCACTCCTGATAGTGTTGGTAATTTGTGCCTTCTTCCTTCTTTTCTTTCTCAGTCTTGGTGGAGATTTGTCAATTTTATTGATTCTTTTTAAGAGACAGCTTTGTTTGATTGATTTTCTCTAGTTTTTCTGTTTTCACTTTCATTGATTTCTACTCTTCATTATTTCCTTCCTTCTACTTGCTTTGGGTTTATTTTTGTCTTTTTTTCCCTCCCTAGATCCTTGAGATGGGAGCTAGGATGATTGATTTGAGACTTCCTGTTTTGTAACGTATGCATTTAGGGCCTAAATGTCCCTCTTAGCACCCCTTAAGCCGGGGCAGGAGCCCTTACTACAAAATCAAAGTGGATATTCTGACTCTCCAATAAGCCTCCTGTGAGCCCCCTCGTGGAGAGGGGTGGGGTCCCCATGACAGCCCCATGGGGCTCCCACAGTCCCACTGATGTTGCAGAGGAGATGCCTCCTGGCCCCCTGGCGGTGATGAGGTTCTGTTACTGTGCTGGCCTTCTTTTTTTTTTTTT
>VMDO01010226.1:0-72737 GCA_007922755.1 Pedetes capensis | reverse complement strand
AATATTTTCTCCATTTAATGTGAAGTTGCGTGCTGACCCAGTGGTAAGGATTTTTGTTTTGTCGATGTTTAGTTGTAACCCATATTGAAGGCTATGATCTTTGATCTTCATCAGTAAATGTTTTAAATCCTCTTCATTTTCAGCAAGCAAAGTGGTGTCATCTGCATAACGCAGGTTGTTAATGAGTCTTCCTCCAATCTTGATGCCGCGTTCTTCCTCATAAAGTCCAGCTTCTCGGATTATTTGCTCAGCGTGTAAATTGAAGAGAAAGGGTGAAAGTATACAGCCCTGACGCACACCTTTCTCAACTTTAAACCACTCAGTGTTTCCTTGTTCTATTCGAACAACTGCCTCCTGGTTCATGCACAGATTTCTCACGAGCACAATTAGGTGTTCTGGTATTCCCATTTTCTGAAGTGTTATCCATAATTTGTTGTGATACCGAAACCATAAGATAATAAAAATGTGTTATTTTAAACCACTAAGTTTCTGGTGTTGTTGTTAGGTGCTGTCGAGTCGGTATCCAACTCATAGCGACCCTCATAGGGTTTTCAATGGGCAATCCCGAAACAATCAGCCATTGAAAACCCTATGAGGGTCGCTATGAGTCGGATACCGACTCGACGGCACCTAACAACAACAACAACAAGTTTCTGGTAATTTGTTACACAGCAATAGATAGCCAACACATATCCCCATAGTGAGAGCTGGATGTCTAGTTACTCATTTTCCCACAAAAATGTGAAGTTCCTTCAGGGCAGAGGTGATAACATACTCCCCTAGGTAAGTCTCAGAGCCCATAACACACAACTGTTCTAAAGCGTATGATTAACAAATGTTTGTTACATTAACTTGTATTTTGATTTTCATCAATTCCACCAATTTAAGTAATAACATAGACTTTTAAAAATTGTGAAGAGGAAAAAAATATTTGGGTTTGTACCCTTTTTTACTCAATTTATATTTCAAAAGCCTCCAGAGAGCTTTTATTCACTTTTAAAAAGACTTCATAGTTGATGCCTCTTCGCTACAGTTAAAAAAAAAAAAAATCTCTGCTTTCACTGACTCAAACACATGGACTCGCCCATCAAATGGCTGATCTTCCCTCCTCACACATTTTACATGGGCAGTGGAGAATGTTATAAGCAGAGAGAGGAAGATGGAAATACAGAGAACTGTGAAAAAGTTGAAAAGATAGAAAAAAAGGATAGAAAGAAAGAGTAGAATAAAGTCAAGAAATAGTTAAACATCCATGCCCGAGACCAAGAAGAGATTCAAATGAAAAAGTCTGATTTTCCTCTCTCTGGTCACACATATTTTGACAAGTAGCTTGGCATTTATCAGAAAAGAAAAAAGAAGCACAGAAGTTGTCTTCCGGAGGACCTGACACTCTTGGAATTCAATGACCTAATTCTGTGTTTGGTTATGGCACAGGGATTGCCTCCCTGTCTGAGTCTCATGGCATGGAGACCCTTGGTCTCTCCCTAGCACAGGCCACTTCACTATCAGAGGTTAGGAATAAAGAACAGGGGAAGTGGGCAAACAGTCTCCAGACTGTGCTTAGAAAACACAGTTTTAGATCCATGCCGATTCTCGCTCTCTATCTTACTGGTTACTTATCTTAGCAGCTAAGTCAACTTTTCATTACTTTTGCAGACATTATATAATATCTATAGCCCCTGCTCCAGGCACCAGCTGTTAGCCAGCATTATCCCAGAATGAGATGAGGGTTGGGTCAGCTTGAGCTAAATAACTTTCATGCTGACATTTAAGGAAACCAGGTCCCAGCCACTGAACAATCTAAATATTCTGTCATGATTATAGCAAGTAAAGACATTGAAAAGAAGAAATTTGAGTATGTGCAAAGGTCAAAACAATTGGAGCTGGTTTCCTTACATTTAAGTATTCTCATCTGTAAAGTGGGGACAATATTATTGCATGTCTTATACGGTTCCTTGGAAGGTTAAATATGTGTAAAAGCCTGTAAGTTTGTTCAACTTGAACAGTAATGACATGTTGGGTAGAATAATTCTTTATTGGGAATTAGGGGGTAGCTCAGTCCGGTACACCAGTGGTTATTTAGCAGCATCCTTAGCTTCTACCCACTACATAATAGCACTCACCCAAAGAACCCCTCCCTGCCCATTGTCACAATAAAAATGAAATGCCACCAGACACTTCCATGTGTGCCCTGGGAATTAAAGTCAGCCTAGTTAAGAACACTGTTCCCGGGCTTGGCATACGGTAACTGTTCCATACATGTTATATGTGGCCATTATATCATTATTACTCAACAGCAGCATCCACCCGAGGTAGAGACAGCCCCTTTGTCACATTGAGTCCCTAAAATAGTTGTTGTATTTCTGCATCTTTTTAAAAATAAGAGCTGAAAAGAGAGAAGCTCTTTGGTTTGCTAGCAATCCAATAGGAAACCTACCTTCTTCTGTGAAGTCTCTGTTCGTGGAAAGAGAAAGAGCTACCATTTTGTTCTGCTGAGGGAGCCACATAGACCCCTCAGCCCCAGGTTATAAGATGCTATAGATTTGTCCCTTGGCCTAAGTTCTCCAGCTATAGAGGTTGCTGTGATGGTGGACTCTTGCAAGTGTTCTTGGAGATTTCCAAGGTGTCCAACACACTTCCTTGAGTAAAGAAGGAAAGAGATATTCAGGAAGCCATTTTCAACAGCACTTACTGCCTTGGCTGTTTTTGTGTGCATTTGGGTTTAAAATTGTGTTTTATGCCCAAATTGTTCTTGCATACAGTATTTGCTTTAAGGTGTTTTGATAGTGTGCTATTTTCAAGGTGCAAATGCATGTCTTGTGTTAAGTGTACAAATTGAGAGGTGAGTGCTGGGACCCAACAGAATGCAGTATTCCTCAAAGTTTTCAACAAAATAAATGGTAGGAAGCCGATGAAAAACGATTTCTGGGGAGTCTAAGAGTAACCAGCTAATAGTAGGAAATGTCTTCATAGTTCCTATGGTTTAACTTTGTTGTTAGGTGCCCTCCAGTGGGATCCCACTCATAGCAAGCCATGTGTACAACAGGAAACACTACCCACACTGTGCCACACAGATGATCTTTTTATGTTTGAGCCATTGTTGCAGCCACTATGTTTCTTCTACTATTGAGTAGCAAAGGGAGGTCCCAGGGGCTTTACTACATTCTCAGCACTAAGGCTGACTCTACTTTGAGAAGACAAGTCTTCAGTGCCTTCCAGCCTGGGGGACTTGTTTTCCAGCACTATGTTTGACAGTGCTTCTCTGCTATTCACAGAGTTTTCAATGGCTAATTGGGAGGAAGGGGGGCTGGGATTTAGCTCAGTTGGTAGAGCACCGCTCTGCAGTCTCTGAGATCCCAAGATCAATTGCCAGCACCATAAAAACAGAAGGACATGGCATTCCACTCCGGAGGCAATCCCAAAACAATCAACCATTGAAAACCCTATAATGGTCACTATCAGTCGGAGATGACTGGACAGCACCTAACAATAACAACAACAACAACAACAACAACAACAATTGTTGGGGAATGGGCTGCCAGGTCCTTCTGCCTAGTCTGTCTTGGTCTGGAAGCTCAGCTAAAACCTGTCCACCATGTGTGGCTCTGCTGGGATCTGAAATACTGGTGATATAGCTTTCAGTATTCACAGCAACACGTGAGCCCCCACAGCATGGGACAAGCTAACAGACAGATGGGGCATTGTTTAAGTCTAGAATTAGTGAAAATTTTACTCTCTGTGCTAACATGTTTCATTTGTTCCAGGCTAAAAATATATATAAATGGACTCTTCATGCCAGGCCCTGTTTATCCTCTGCCTTTTCCTAAATTCTTTCTCAAAGATGTACAATGCATTTGCAGAGATCATGGTCTTGGAATCTAATAGATCAAAATTCCAGTCCTCTCTTTATCACTGATAGAATGGGTGAACTTGAACACACTACTTAATGCCAGGAAGCCCTAAGTTCCATAATTAAGTGAGGAAATAAGAAATTACCCATGCTAGAACACCGTTATGAGAAGTAAAGATCATTTGTGTCAATTATATAGCAGAGTGGTAGGCACATAGATAGTGCACCATGGTCAGAAAGGCATGTGATTGTTATAAGGAGGAGCACTTTTTAATGCAACATAGTTGTTGTTGTTGTTGTTAGGTACAGAGTCAGTATCTGACTCATAGCGACCCTACATACAAAAGGCGAAACACTGTTGTAAGTGCTTCTCTGCTGTTCACAGGGTTTTCAATGGCTGATCGATTTTTGGGATGGGGTTGCCGGGTCTCCCAAGCCTATAGCACCTGGCGTTCCCAGGTGGTCTCCTATCCAAGTACTAACCAGGCCCAACCCTGCTTAGCTTCTGAGATCTGACAGGATCAGACGTCCCAGGGCTACGGCTGCAAGTGTAACATAGTTATAGGGTCATATATTTTATGAATGAGAAATAAAAGAGAAGTCTGTTCATCTACTCCCATCTCTCCACCTTCTACCTACCCCTGTACCTGGCCACCTGCTTCTGCATATCATGCTTAACTCTTGTGGAAATTTTCCAAGGGAGAAATCGCTGCAGCCCATTAACCCTTTCAAGTGTCTGTTCTATAAGGATTTCATGTCACTTTCTCATGGCTCTGAATTATGTCTGCGGAGCCCCACATCACAATCTAGGACATTGCCTTCTCACACTGACAGTCTGCCATATTTGCCTGGCTATGCTCAAGTTGCATCCAGTCCTCCTCTAAACATTCTGATTTGGTTGGAGTTAGAAGAGGTACAGAAAATTTATGTTTTTAACAAGCCCCCAAGTATTTCCTGTGACCACTCAAGTTGGGTAGAGAAAGCACCATTACCGTGCCTTCTGCTTCTGATGCCTCCAGAACCAGAACACATCTCCAGATGTAGGGAACAAAGCCCAGCTGATCTGATATCTAAAAAATACTGATTGTGGCAAACTTCCTATCAGCCTAAATATCTATCAGAATGGCAGTCAACACCGTCCATGGCCCAATTCCACTTTTAAGAATTCATCTTTCAAGTATACTTGCCAATATACAAAAAGAAATTGTGTAACAGCATTATTATTTAATAGAAGAAGATTATGGGGGATAAAAATCTAAATATCCATCCATGAGGGAAGAAAGTCACAGAATAGCTATGTGAAAGAATATTACAGAGCTGCCTGTAACTTAGTACAATAAAGGTTCTGCACATACTGATATAAAAAGGCTTCCAAGCTATACCTTGAGTAAAAAGTGTCCAAGTACCTAACCGCCTATATAGTCATCTACCGGCCCTCTCCTTCCTCCACCCTCTACTTTTCTATCTGCATTGTAAATGTACATAATCTCTGGAGGGACACCCAGAAATAATGACCCGTGGTGCCTGCAGGGTGGGGAATACAATGGCTAGGACCCAGGGCCAGGAGGGGACTGACTTCGCATAATTTCCCCTACAGACCTTTTGATTTTTACATCATGCACAAGTTCTACCTGCATGAAAATTTGTTTTGATAAAAACAAATCCTCCACCTAGGCAGCTCTCAGACCCTTTCCCCTTTATTCTTCCCCTTCCTTATGGCACAGCTTTACTCATCCCTTTACATGAAGAGAATCTTTTTAAATTTTTATTTGTTAATTGTAAATTGACAAATTATAGTCCCGTTTATTTATGGAGTACAAAGTGATGATATGATTTATGAATCCAGTGTGGAATAATTCAGTCAAGTCAATGAACATATTTATTATCTCAAATACCAAGCATGTTTTGTGATGAGAACATTTGAAATTTATTCTCAGCAATTTTGAAATGAACATTATTATTTACTGTATTCACTTCACACTGTAGTATATCTCAATGTAATATATATATATATATATATATATATACATATATATATATATATATATACCTCTGTGTGTGTGTGTATATATATAGAGAGAGAGAGAGGTGGGGGAGAGAGAGGCTTGTACTCTTTGACTATCATCTTCCCATTTCCCATAGCCAAGTTAAGAAATCAACCTAGAGGTCAGTCAATAGATGAATAGACAAATAAATTGTCATGTATACTCAATGGAATACTATTCACCCTTTAAAAAGAAAGAGGTTTTATCATTTTTGACAACACGAATAGAATTGGAGTACATTATGGTAAGAGAATCTTTAATTTTCCTACATTTGCCAACCACTGTGCCAACTTTCTGCTCCCCTTTTCTCCTCTGCTCAACCTTCCTCCTTCCTGGAAGCCTGTGACTTTGAAGTTCCACAAAAGCCGTGACCTTCAATTCCACAAAAGTTGCTTTGCCTCTACACCAACTGTGAGGATTTCCCTGGGAACACACACCTCATTGCAGTGTCCCTCTCATGAATTCACAGGTACCTTGCCAGCGTAAGGTCTCATGCAGGGAAATATTTTTAAACAATCCACTTTCATGTCAAGCTGTTTTTCTCTTTATTTTAAATGTTTTTTTTTTCAATGTACAGATGGCTATAAAGAGCAACGTCTACTTGAATCTGGCCAGTGTATTTCAAAACTCATGAGTTCCCTATTTAACAACAGACTCTGTTTATAATTTACAATAAAAATATAAGCAAGACCTACTAATAATTTCTCCTAATAGCCTGCTTATAAGCTTTTTGGGAGCAAGAATCCTATCTTTTTCCATTCTCCTTTCCTTTGAGTGTTTCATGTAGAATTGTGGACATTAAGACCTTCAGAAAGTAATCACTGAGTAAATATCTGAATGAATAAGTGAACGTACTTTTCTAATTCATTTCCATGAACTTTAGTTAATGGGCATATGTTGGCAAAAACCACACATGCTTTATGACACTGGATCAGTACCATGACAGTACCCAGCCTGCTGTTGCTTTGTAGTTGTTGGCTAGTTCTAGGCATGGTCATTGAGGGTTCTCTGTCTTCCTGTCCTCAACCATGTTCTTTAGAGCACCAAGAATCAGGCTTTGTCTATAGTAGATACTTTAGGAGTTTCAGGAATTAAATGGGCTTTGCTGTGTGACATGAAGTGCATTTTGGGAGCTTGAAGAAAGGGTTAGCAGAAACATAAGCCATAACCAACTTGGCCCCAAAACATATAAAGGTATAGATTCATGTTCACAAAGGGAAGGAAATGCATCTGATGGGGAACAATAGCCACCTCGCCTGTCTGCCCATGGTGCAGCCTTATATCTTCTGGAGTAAGAATGGAGAATAATACATTGTCTTCTATATATTTGTGTTTTGCTAACTCTTGGCTCCCAGGCAGTGGGAAGGCATGTCTATTATGGAGGAGCCTTCATCTTCTGAGCTGTCAAAAATTAAGTTAAAAACCATGGCTTGCATTAGTAATGAAAGTGGCCACAGGCCAACACCTCTGGAGTTTTTTTTCTCTTATAGATGCTTTGGAGGCATTTGAAATAAAATCAGTCTAGCCAGGTTTGGTGGCCCACAGCTATAATCCCAGCATTTGGAGGTAGAGGCAGGGGGATGACCATTTTGAGGACAACGTGAGCTACACAGATAGACTGTGTCCCCCCAAAATTAAATTAACTACAGTCAGGCAAGCAATCACCACAATTAAGGAGGATAACACATTTTGAGAGCTGAGGAAAGAAACAGTGGGGATTGAGATCCCAATGAGGACCAAAGTATCGATGAAAATTATCACGATGTCTACATTTTCAAACACCAAGGACTCTGATGAGCACTTTCTCAATGCTTCCTGCCAGCTAGGGACTTGACAACTCTTAGCATTTTCATGTAACCCTCCAAAGAACAAAATTTCACATGGATGATCTCGCAGACCCCAGACCCCTCCTAATGGCCTCCAGTCATTTGTATGTGAAATCTTGATGCCCAAGGGGACTCATCTGGAGACCACATTTACCTGTCCCTGTCTCCCGATCAGTGAAGGTTGAAAATGATCCTCAGCCAACAGAATCCACCCGGGTATGACAGAAAGGCAATTGCTTCAGAGTGAGGCGTTTATCACAGGATGTGACCAAAGAGCAGTGAGAATACATCTGTATCTGAACAGAATTCAGTTGTAAACGGGGAGCAAAGGACTGAAAAGTCATCCATTGGACCGCTCCACTCGAGCTAAGACTTATTTCTCCAGAAAGAATGAAGCCACAATTAGGCAGGCAAACACGTGCTCACCAGAAAATTCTCCTATTTCGGGGACCAGTATAAAGGAAGACATAATACAAGCCGGTGTCCCAGCTGACCGTATCTGGTGCCACAGTCAAGCTACCTCACTGGCATCTGCAGGGCATATGGTGTTACGCTCCCTCCTGGGCTGTTGTGAAGATTGAAGGTCATCATGTATGAAAAGTGATTTTCCCAGTGCCCTTACACAGTAAGCATTTAGCAAATGCTTGATCCCTGAGGAATGGCCAATACCCAGCCACACACACAATTTCAGACCCATGCGAGGGCTCCATTTCCACTAAAGACTCTAATTAAGTGGGGCTAACCAAGAGCCTCAAGCCTGCCCAGCTCAGCAGGGCCCTTTCCTGCAGAGCCAATCACATGCGGAAGGTGACAAATTAATTCTTCACCATGCAGTCTGAGTGGCACAGGGGATATCCCCTGAGATGTGCCTCAGTACTGGAGTCACCTCCTTCCCTTATAATAACTGTCCACCAGGTAACTTGTGGCCAGTGGACTAAGAAACAGAAGACAGTTGGTGTCAGCCTCCCTAGCTGCCAAGGGGAGATATTTTCCCCAGGTTTCTGGGTGAGTTTTTAAGCCAACACCCTTGAGAAGGAAGCAGAGCCTTCAGGCCACAGGCATCTGGGACACAAGGCAGCCACAGTGTTTGGAAAGTCTATCGCTCATGGACGATAAAGGGGCATTCACAGTGGGCAAAGCCACTCCAAGGGAAGGGGTGGAGCTGGGCAACCAGGCGGGCCAAAGACTGACTCGGCAGACAGTTTGCTTTTTCCATGTCTCTGGACTTGACCAGGCGCCAGGGCAGCAAGTAGCTCAGGGAGACACCCGGAGACCCAGATAGGGAGCCCCCAGCTTTTCCATGGAATTTAGCAGCAGCTACCAGGGGCGTCATCACAGAGCATTAATTTTTTCCCTTGCCTGGTTTCCCACATTCTGTGACCACCTTGGCGTGTGCCAGGGAAAATATTGGAAGCCTAGGTAAACGAAGGGGAACCCAACATTCACCAGTCTGGCCTTAAAATAGCATGCGGAACGCCCCCATCCCAGAGAGTACACAGGCCTGACTGCAGCCAGTGTGCTCAGGGCGCCGCCCAGCCCGCCCCCAGGGCTCACCCCATCCCCATGAAAGCCTGTCTCAGAGAGAGGACAAAGAGGGAGCCAGGCTCTCCACAGTCCCCTTCCCGCTGGGCCCCAGGACTTAGGTGAATACTAATGAACATCCAGCGTGCTGGTACAGGCCAGCAGCACCACTGGATTCTGCCTGGGGTGGGTGGACAGCTGAGCAGAGCAACCTGGAAAGCCAGGCAGGTGGGCTTCCTGGAGGACAGAGGAGGCCCAGGGGTCATGGGGTGCCCCCAGGGCTGAGCAACCCCAGCCCTCGAAAATGTCTGGTCCCACCCCAGGGCAGCCATGTCCTACTCTAGAAGCTACTGGAGGGTGGCAGGCTGAGCTTCTGGATGGAGTGCAGGCTGAGGGAAGGAAAAGAGGAGAGACCGGCCCGTGGAGGAAAAGGAAGATGGTAGGGAATAGAAGCCTTGCAACGTTTTCTAAAAACACTCGCCAGAGACAGTTGTCTGACTTTGCAAATAAATATGTGAGATACGGAGGGAAATTTCATTTCACATCAACCTGGAAATAGGCTTTTCAGAATAAGGAAGTCTGACACAGTGTTAAGTATGTTCTATGCAGTACTGAGGGCTGGGATTTGGCTCAGTTGGTAGCGAACTGCTCTGCAGTCTCTGAGGTCACGAGTTTGATTCCCAGCACCACAAAAATCAAAGAAGGATGTGGCAATCCCTAAAACAATCAGCCATTAAAAACCCTATGGGGGTCGCTATGAGTCGGACACGACTTGACGGCACCTAACAACAACATGCAGGACTGAACTCACGTTCAGTTCACTTTGAGTTTGGGATACAAGAACATAGTTTCAGTAGAAGTATACACCATGCACTTGTCTTAAAAAATATAGTCAGTGTTTATCTTTTCTTTTTCTTTTATATGGTGCTGGGGCTGGAACCTAGGGCCTGGCAGAAGGTGGTCAAGCTCTCCACCACTGAGCTATCCCAGCTCCAGTGACTGTTTACCTTTAATTCAACTATGAATGGGTATTCTGTATTTCACCTTCTGCCATATCCTGCACTGGAAGGCAAACCGGAAGTTTGTTTCTATCACATCCCCTCTGCATTCAGGTGCAACTTTGCACTGTAATATAATACAGAAAGGCACAATGGCCAGGATGAATGGGCACCCTTTCCAGTTCACTGTCCAGGTTTCACCTAGGGTGAGTTATGTGCTCTTGACCAAGTAACTTAATCACTGTTTCCTAAGTGTTCTCAACTACTCAATGGGGAAAATGATAGTTGCCTGATTTATAGAGATGTTATAAGGAAACTATACACAATGATACATCATTGACTACATGGTAGATTCATGGAAAATAATAAATATTATTATAGTCAAGGGGCTGAAGTTTAGCTCAGTCAGTAGAGTGCCGCTCTGCAGTCTCTGAGGTCCCGGGTTCAATCTCCAGCACCACAAAAATGAGAGACGGATGAGGCAATCCCAGAAACAATCAACCATTGAAAACCCTATGATTTGGGCATGACTTGATAATACCTAACAACAAGGTAATGGTCAAACATGGCACGTGCTTGTAACCCCAGCAGCTCAGGAGGTGGAGCCAGGAGGATCACAGGTTCAAGGCCAGAGGCAGCCTGAGTAATTTGGTGAGATGTTGTCTCAAGATAAAAAATTTTTTAAATGGGGTGGAAGTACAACTCAATGGTATAGTGCTTGCGAAGTAGGTGTGAAGCCCTGGGATCAATCCCCAATTACCATAAAGAAGAAAAAAGGTACTATTATTACTCATTGTTGCTGCAGTTGATAGAGAGAAACTGACTGATGGGTGTTAGAGAATGAACCAACACTGAGCTTCTTCAACCAGTTTTGTGGCCTTGAGAGAGACTTTTCCTTGATGTCAAGAGTCTTTCCAATTCTAAAATTCCATAACTTAGATCAAATGGGAGTGAGCCCAGTGGGATAAAACTGTGTCAATAGAAATGTATATGGGCTAAGAGAGTTAAGGAGTAAAAGTATAATTGGGTATGTTTCACCAGACAAAGGAAAAAACCCAGCTAGTCCCCAGCAAGATCCGTGGTCTGCAGTTCTCAACCCTCTGATCCAAGGAAGGCTAGCTTTTCACAGGCAGAGACAAAAGACTACTAGGTCAGAGCAGTGCATTCTGCCTCAACTTGGGCTTGGCCTCAAAGGAGCCTGATGCTACGGTGTGAATGTGTGTCTCCTCCCCAAATCCATATGTTGAAACTCAGCCCTTCAAGATGATGATGTTGGGAGGTAGGGCCTTTGCGAGGGTGATCGGGTCATAGAGATGGATCCCTCAGGAGTAGCGTTGGTGCCCTTGTGGGAACATCCATAGGGAGAACCCTCCCACCACACAAAGACTCAGAGAGAAGTCACCATCTATGAACCAGAAAGCAGGCCTTCACCAGAAACCAAATCTATCAGGACCTTGATCTTGGCCTCCCCAGCCTCTAGGACTGTGAGAAATCATTGTCTGCTGCTTCCAAGCTACCCAGTCTATGGTATTTTGTTATAGCAGCTCAAACAGACTAAATCAGTGCATTTCCAGAATGGCCAAGTGAGAGAGCCTTCCCACTTGTAACCAACTTGGTTGCAGTAAATAAATTCACAGCAGTCCAGAACAACACATTGTAGAAGCCACGGCCTCCACTGTCCTTGATGGCTTTTATGGCCAGTTATTCCACTGTGATTTGCAATGGTTTCCAGATCATTTCAAATCTCTCTAGTGATTTCTGTAGTTATTTCTTCCTTCCCTTAAGAAATTATCACTTAGGACAAAGTAAATATTTGTTCCTGTCCGGTTGTTCTAAAGACAAAGTGTGGGCACCAAGAAGCCAGGATAAGCAGACATTTCTATAGCCATGGTTTCCTCCCAGGAAACTTTCTTACAGCGGGTGATAGATGAGAAAGCAAAAGAAGAGGGAAGTTAGGATCCCTAACTACATGCACTCACTTTACACAGGGCCCAGGAGCCTTTGGGATGGTGTAATATGGAGAAGACACAATCTCTTGATCTAGTAGATTCATAATATATGTGGGAGGCAAAATCTTTTCTCAGTATAGCAAGGACTTCAGAGGCCAACTATATTGATATGCAGGTGTAAAGAAATGCAAAGGAGACAGAGTGCATTTGTGCTAAAATGACAAGGAACAAGCCATGTGAGCCCAACCAAAATGTCATTTTCAATAGGTACATGATAGTTGGAGAAGAAGGTAAAAGACTTACAAGAATAAAGAATGTTCCATGCAAAGATAGGAAGGTTTCAAGAGCATGTGAGGGAATAGACATGTGTGGAGTCCTAATTAACCCTTTGACTACCAATTTCAAATAGAAATATATGACAATAAGTATTTTATTTCCAGAAACTCTTCCTTACAATGAGCAAAATGAGAACAGGATTAACAAAATAATTGGAATGTATACAAGAGTTTGTAAAATACCTTTTCCCACCACTTTCTTGATTTTTCTGTCAAATGCATGCACACTCATTTCTTGCCATATGTGTCCGAATGGTAGTCAAAGGATTTTAAAGAGATAGAAGACTGTCAAGGCTTGAATACAGAGTGTCCGCTAAAGGTCATTTGCTTTAATGTTGGGTCGCCAGCTAATGGTACTATCCAGAGAGTTTGTAGGATGTTAGGAAGCAGATATAGCTTAGTGGGAGTAGCACCCTGAGGGTGAGCCTTTGGAGGTTTTTACCCCAGACCTGTAGCCCAGGTCCATCTCTGTTCATGTTCCACTTTGCCATGTTCCACTTTGCCACTTTGCCTGTCTGCCACAGGCCCTGCTGCCACAGCCACCATGCCTGTCTTGCTTCCATTATGGGCTGAGACACTAAGTGTGAACTTGCAATAAATTTTCCTCCCATAGGCTTGTTTCAGTTGGTTTCTCTGCTCTAGCAATGACAGCTGACTAATACAGAGACACCTGAGATATTTGACAGCAAGCTAGGCTCTACAGCTCATTAAATGAGTTCACAAGCCAGGTTGCACCTAAATAGTTGGGTTTTCTATTGTTCTGCCTATTGTACTATGATTTAAGAAGATTTTGCGAAAGCACAGAATGCTCCACCAATTTGAAAATATTTCCTCCACCAATCTGAAATTCCATCTATAAAATCATTTTGACTATACATTACTAGAGAGCATAAATTGACTATCTATGAAGGCTACCCCCACAGGTCTGTCTGCTTGTCATGCTGTGGAGGTTTTTGTGTTGCTGTGATACTGAAAGCTATGCTACTGGTATCTCAGATACCAGCAGGGCTATCCATGGTGGACAGGTTTCAGCTGAGCTTCCAGACTAAGACAGACTAGGAAGAAGGACCCAACAGCCTACTCCCAAAACAATTAGCCATTGAAAACTCTATGAATAGCAGAGAAGCACTGTCAAATATAGTACTGGAAAAATGAGCCCCCCAGGCTGGAAGGCATTCAAGAAATTACTGGAGAAGAGTTGCCTCAAAGTAGAGTCAATCTTAATGACAGGAAAGGAGGAAAGCCCCTGGGAACTCCTTTAGCTGATGTGACATGACTCAAAATAAGAAGAAACATAGTGACTGCAACAATGGACTCAAACACAAAAAGTTCATGTTCATGGCATGGTGTTAAGTAGTGTTTCATTCTGTTGTACACAGACTTGCCATGAGTTGTATCCCACTGGATAGTACACTACCACATGGAGGGCAATATGGCAATAGATCATGAAATTACAAATCACGTTCTCTTTAGGTAACAATTCAACCTTCAGGAACTTATCTTGGAGATAACCCATATGTTTATTTCAGCATTGTTTGCAACATAAAACACTGAAGTAATCTAAGAGCTTGTTGCCAAAGGACTAGTTAATTCAGTTATGATATTAACACACCCATAAAATAAATGCAAATTAATAATGTGGAAGTTCTTGACATTGGAATCTCTACATATGTAGAGATGACACAATTTAGGGATGGCATAGAATAATCTCTAAAATGCATCATCAAACAACAAAAAAGACAATGTCATTAAAAAGTAAAGGAAGCTCAAGGAAGAGAAACATAACTCTACACCCTTTGAGTACAGGCTACATTTAATGATTTTCTTCCAAAGGTCATGACATGGAAGGAAGAGGTAACTTTATAGTGGAGAAACTTGACAAACACTATCTTGAGCAGCTGATCTAGGTGGCCAGGTGGTCAACATCTGAGCAGCAAGTCATGCTGAAGTATGTAATCTTGACATCATCAAGGGAAGGGCACCTCACTTCTGAGATCCTCCTCACAAAACCTGATAATCCCTATCTAGCCATGAGAAAAACATCAGTCAACTCACACTGAGGCACCTCACACAAAATACTGGGCCCACTCTCCTCAAAACTATCAGGGTCATCAAAAACAAAGCCTGAGAAACTATAACAGACCAAAGGAAGCCAAGGACTCAGGATAAGTAAATGAAAATGGTATCCTGCATGGGTTCCTAGGACAGAGAAGGAACATTGGGGTAAATTAGTAAAATCTAGTAAGCTGCAACATGGAACAAATTGTAAGATAGCAGCAGTACAATGGATCATATTTATAATTATTCATTGTAATGAGCCAATCAACATTAGTTGGTTCCCTAGCTGTGACAAATGTACCCTAAAAATATAAGATTCTAGCAAAAGAGGAAAGTTGGATAATGGGATCGATATGGACTCTATGATATCTGTGTAATTTTTCTTTAATGTTGAAACTACTATATTCTAAAATAAGACATCTATTAAAAATTAAAATCAAGTAGCAAGTATACAATTTCTCACATGCACATAAAACCTCTCTGGAAGAATAAGAAATAAACTAGCCATCTTGGTTGCCTCCAGGGAGGGACCTAAGTTGCTAGAGAAGATGGTTTCACTGTATGCACTTTCATACTTTGAATTACAAATCATGCCAATATACCACCTCTTTAAACATAAGACAATTTCCATTTTATAGAAATAAAACTGAAATTTAGTCCAAGGTAGATTTGTTTCTAAAAGATACCTTCCTTTTGAAAAGCCCTCTTTTTGAGTAACACATTGAGCCAGTAGCTCCCCAAAGAATTCATTAATTTGGGTTCACTCATATTCATAAGTTGGATGACCTAAAAGTACAAGGCTCCAAAGAGAGTGGTATTGGGGATAGGTACCTTTTTGATGGGAAAGAGAGCCTTGGGTAATGCTCTGAATACATGATATTGGCCTAGAAGATTCTAAGCACCCAAGAGATAAAATGCAAGTATGTGGTACCCAAGGAGTGATGGGGAAAGGAGTGATAAAATGCTCAAAACCAGTGGCTGGATGCACAAAAACAAACTTTACTAGCATCAAATAAACAGTACGACTAGCTCTCCATCTGCTTTGTAATGGCTTGTATTCTATATCATCGAGATACTAGAATGAGCCTCTTTCTGCCTCTCAGCCCTTAACCAAGAGAAATAGACTGAACTGTTGAACTTCTAAAGGACACTCTGCACTGTGTCATTCTCTGGAGTCATTCTTTCCTGCCTTACCCACCACCCTTCTGTGTCAGCCACTCCTTGGCCAAACCACCTGGGAGGCAACTGTGCAATCTGTTCAGATTTATCTCCATGGGGGAAACTGAGCTCTGTAGAGAGAGTCATAAGCCCAACAGAGAGGACACGGGATTTACAGGTGGCTGAGCCAGCTGAGGGCGGGGAGCCAGAAGGACACCCACCGAGAGAGGCAAGGAAACAGTTAATAATTCAAGGTGACAAATTAAGCCAGCTACTCGGGGGCTTCCAGTTTGGCTGAGGGTGAAGTCAACATAGAAATATCGGAAACTGGGAAGGTGCTGTCATTTGTACTATATTTTTCCACATGTCTTTTCTTTCTTTTTTTTTTTTTTAATTTGGCAATGTTCAATGGGGAGCTGGAAAATGCAGGCTGGAGGACTCCCGGGGTCTGTGCCTTTGCCGGGATCTCAATTAATTCAGATCAGCAGCTCCCCACGGGCTTTAGCCACCCAGCGCCTGACTTCCTACCTTCCCGGCCTCCACCCGCCACCCCATGGAAACAACCTCGTCCCCTCTTGCTCATACCAGCCTTCCATGCCAGCATGCAACCTCCTGCCAAGTCACACTAACAGTGGGCTCCATCCACTGCCACGCCAGCCTCCTCGTGGCGGAGGCCAGCAGCTGCTTAATGGGGAGCAGATGGAGAAAGGCAGAGAACTTCAGAGCTCTGGGGAAACCTGGGGCAGAGAGGCAGAGGAGGCTGAAATGCCCTGCACCTCCCCAGTGGTGCTGGCAAAAGACCCGGCTGTCTTTCCATCCTAGCATTTGAAAAACCAGCCCATGGAAATTCACTAAAAGGAAATAGATGTTTAAAATGACCATGTGCCCCCCTTCCAGGAGAGTAGAGGAAATCAGCACAGTCTATGACAGACATCCTGGGACATTTCCCTGCCCTTGGATCTTGGAACCCTTGAGCTGCTTCATCCTAACCTGACCATGCCCTTTCTAAATTGTAAGGCACATTCTTCCCACCAGCTAACATTTAAATAACACTTTGTACAGAAGAGGGTGCAGGTGTCTCCATACCTCCCTGGTAGATATTAAAATCTGGGGAGTCTCTAGTCCCTTATATAAAATGACATAGAATTTTCATATAAGCTATGTACATCCTTCGCTGCTATACATTAAATCATCACTAGTTTACTTATACTACTTCATACTATGAAAATGCCGTGTAAACCGTTCTTGTGCTTAGTGATTCATGACAAGGGAAAAGGCTGTACATGCTCAATATGGGTACAATTTTTTTTCCAATATTTTTGATCCAAGGTTCATTGAGCCATGGGATGGAGTACCCATGGATGCAGAGAGCCAACTGTGTGTCTCCACCACAGATTAACCTTGGAGCCTGTTTTAACTCTTCACAGGAGAACCAGCTCCTTGACTTTAATATTAAAGACAACGATGTTTTTCACACAAACATGGGTCCATGGTTCATTCTGTGGGGGAAGTGCCATGGAGACTTTTAGCTTAACATCCTCTCAATTTTAATTTAACATCCTCCGTTCTTAAGAAAGAATGGTTTTATTGGGTGAATTTTAGGCATAACGAAAATGGATAGAACACAGCATCTACAGGTGCACCCACATACGCACGCACCCCAAGTTCTCTTCCAGCAAGCATTGCCCTTGCTTCTGAGGACCCCCAAAAGTCCCTGGATCTGATAACCCTAGCCCAGCTGCTGTTTGAATGGCTCAGCTGTAATGCTGAGGTCTCAGGTTCCTTGATGATGGCTTTGAGTTAATGCCCAGTGGGTCATCCACCCAAGGCTTTATCCGCCCCACAGCAGTCCCTGACCTTGCTCACAGAATAGTGCAGAAACACAATTTCCCTATTGTTCTCTAACTTGATGACTGAGGCAATGAAGAAAATGCACACACACAGACCCCCCCACACCAAAAAAGATTAGTGCAATTATTAGCCAACAGTCATGGCTATAAGCCAAGCTGCTCTCAAATCCTCCTGAGCACCAAGTCACCTCAGAGTCTCTTAAAGCCCCAAACACAAGCCTATGTGTTCTCTTGAATATCACTTGCTGTTCTCAAAGGCTGCTGGGCAAGTGGTTAATGCCCTTCCTTACCCACAAGGCTCATAAGCAGAGAAAGAAACAGTGAATAATGCGTGTGTCTGAGCCTTGGGTCCCCATGTCCCCATATGTCTATAAAAGGCAGATGTCCAGGACCAGACATCACCGGTAACTGCTTTACCCAGAGTTGTTTGGGCAAACTGCTTGTTAGAGCACTGCCACAGATTGTGACTTGTACTTAGGGTTTATGGTAAAACTCTCCAGCAATGATATGCTTCCTCCTCCTGTCACCTTACAGGAATCACAAGTTTTGGACCCCTGTACAACCATGAGTTCTACTGACCGTTCAAATTTTCCCATCAGGAGCTAAGGAAGGAAAAAAATGAAATTCTGTTCCAGGACTTAACATATGCACATTTATACTACTTGCATAGTTTACGCTACAGTTTCAAGGAAAACAGAATCTTATTACAGACCACCTAAGATAATCGATTATGGGAGAAGGACATGGCAATCCACTCCTGAGGCAATCCCAGAACAATCAGCCATTGAAAACCCTTTGAGGGTCACTATGAGTCAGACATGATTCCACGACACCTAACAGCAAGAAGATATATTGATTATGTGTAGGCAATGAGAGACACACAAAGAAGGGTCATGAAAGGATACAAAGGGTTTTGATATACTACATGGTCTCATTGTAATCAATTGATTGACCAAATATAAGTCAGTGATAAATGACATATTAAGGAAAGAATTTGTCAATGGAGTAAAAAAAAATGGACTATTCCACTCAAGAGAGCAGAAACATGTAAATAAATAGGGAGGTGCACATCACCATCAACCGATGGCTACCGTTCAGAGAACTATTCAGATATTCCTTCAATATGCAAACAATTCCTCTATCTCTACTCTGAGAGAGGTCAATAGCAGATGTTCAGGAGGGTCCTATCGGCCTGCCATGTGAAAAGTCTTATAATTTCTACAGAAATCCGTGCCACTTAGAAAAGGGGCACAGAAAAAAATACTCCTCAAAGCTAAGCAAATAAAGAGGCCGTTTTCTACATGATGGCAAATTGGCGCATCTTTCAAGGATTTATTGACCATTATTGGGAAGACCTACATATATTACACTTTGTAAGTGTCTAAGAAACACCTTTACAAAGTATTAGCTATAACCCCTTTCCTACGAATTAGTACCATGTCTTGGCAGCGTTCAGCCTCATTTCTAGCACAGTAGGCTGTCAGCAAGGTCTCTATAGAAATCTCTAGAGCCCAAGTCTAGGTCACCTAGTTACAATGGCTCAATATTCTCCAGGATGACTATTTTATACTCATACACGTACCTGAACAGAATAAGCAATACACCACAGTGTTTGTATACAACACTCACAGTGTATATTCTAATACATATACTACATCCATACACACACGTGTCTGTTTCTCATCTGGGATGTCCAAGGTTTTAATTAAAGCCCAGAAAGACTCTCTTTGTAACACTCAGAAAATAAATGAAATCCCCAATGACTCTGTTTCTCTACTCACAAAATGCAAGTTAATAAATGGGCCGCTTAGAGAGTATCCAAAATTCTAATGCTGAATGTATTGTGTAAATGTAGAAGAATTTTGTCTCATAGAATGTACATATTGGACCATTCTCTGTGCTACCATTCACTGATGAAAACATAGATGCAAATACACAGCTGCTACAACGATTTTTCCTCTGTACATGTAGAACTAAGTACTGATATAATCGCACTGACTATAAGCAATACAAGCATTTTCAAGCCTTCGCCATGCAGATCTTTGAAGTGCGGATATATCGTTTAGTTGGACCTTCTTGTCCAAACACAAGCATAGGCACAAACCCATTTGTACCCTATAGTACTCTCTGCAAAACTGGGGTCACCTCATTCAGGTCAATCATGAGATTTTATTTCCAGGAGTGGTTATTGTAATCCAGGAAAAGGAGGCTGAATAATGGAGCAAAGAACGAGAGGCTCTGAAGAAGAGCCCCCGAAACCCTGGGGTCCCCCTTTTCATCTTTAGAGGCCTAGCCTATGGGAGCTCAGCTCATCAAGCCCCTGAACATGGCTGCACTTTCTAGATCAGAGCTCTGCCTACCCGCACACTAGGAAACCAGATCCACCGCTGGTGCCCCCTGCTCACGCGCTTAACTTTCTGGTCCTTGCAACAAGGCAGAGTGCTGCATGCTCTCCAGCAGTTCTCTTGTTTGCATATGGAGAATCCTACAGATTGAAAGCAAAGAAGAATTCCAGGCTGGGGGAAAGCAGAAGGCAGGAGTCTAGCCAGGAGCAAGGAGGCAGGATGCGAGAAACCTTGCCTGTTGGGAGAAGAATAATCCATACCTGTCTCCATCCACCCACTGCTGAGTGTCCCTCAAAATCAAATGAGCCCACCTAACCCTTTCTTGGCAGCCCTCCTTTCAATGCTCTGCAGAGATCAGCCAGCTTCTTGCCCAGCAGGCAGCCAGCTCTGCTGGGAGCTTCCACACACCCATTAGTGTCTGTCCCAAGACTAAGAGAGAAGAAATGAGCAGCACCTCTGGACCCTCTGTCAAAGTTGGAGCAGGTCCGATGCAACTGCCAGCCTCTGACCCAGGCAGCTACTCACCTGGATCTGGCCTGAGGCTTGGCAAGGAAAGTCCAGTCAAGATCCAAAATCCACGTGGGCAAATCCAAGGGTCTCTACCTTGCACATTTTCCTCTGTCCCTTGGCTCAGATGTTGTTTGGCCAATAAGGACAGGGTCCTTTGAAATTCACCAAGGCCGTAGGAAGGGAGAGAGGGGTCTAGTTTAATCCCACCACTGTTCCTCAGTCACCATGCAGCCTTGGAGGCCGACAGTGCCAGCAGTATGGTGCTGAGTGCCTGCTGCAGACATTGAATGAGCCCACAGAATACCTCGATCGGATCTTTTATAGTGCTTTGTTTATTACCTGTGTGCCCTTATTTCATAAGGGAACTGAGAAAGAGAGAGAGCAGGAATGATGAAGATGACTGTTAGGAGCAATCCAAAGACACCTTTTCTTAAGCCTCATTCATAGCAGCAAATGAGGCCAAACAACCTAGCAATTGTTCTCTGAAATGTCACCTTTCTGTATGGGCCACTGTGTCGATAAAACTCGGCTCTTGGGTTTTTGCTCCCCTGCGCTCCAACACCCCCCTCCCCCACTAAAAAATGACTGTGTTATCCTCCAAATATCTCCAGAGAAATTGACCTGACAAGGAAAGCTTTTCTTCTTCTCCCTCCCCGCCCCCCTCCCGCTTTCTCTTTCTTCTTCACGCCGCTTGAACAATTTCGCTCTGTTCTGAGCACATTCCTGTGGCCCATTCTCTCTGGGTCTCCTGTGTGGGACGGTGGGCTGGGAGAACACAGGCTCACATTCAGGGCCGGGATGTGCCTAGGGGGTGGGGGCAGGGTGGAGAAAAGTGAACCAAATGTACCTAGGATTGTTGCGCCACCAACTTCATACCTGGGCAGAAAGACAAAGGCTCTTTAGAAAAAGATCAGGCTTCTGGTCACCCCTCCTCCCAGGCTCCAAGAATTTGAAAGATAACAGGAGCTGAAAATAAGGCACCAGCATAATGAAAGTTTTCCAGGTCATTTCGGGAGATATGACACACGATGACAGAGAACTTACTGCTAAGCTTGTTGGACGGGGATTTCTGCTAATATGCGAGGAGAGGCTTTTTCTCTTTGTGCAGGGGGCTGAGGGGTTCCTGTGTGTCCAGGTATGTCTATCACATGCACGCATTCGTTTCTAGACAAAATGATTGATAAGCTCTGAAACCTATCTCTTTTCACACAAGCAGAGGTATCACCATGGATTGGAAAATCCCTGATCTGGGGGCAACCTACAAAATGAGGAAGCCCCCTCCAAATGAACTCTGTTATTCTTAACAAAGAGTCAGTGGGCATTTTTAATGTTTTGTGTGTGTATTTATTTGTGCTTGGGATTTGGAATTGGTACTTGCCTATGTAAGAGGGTAGAAGTCTCAGGAATAAGTTCTAATGGTAAGGAAGAGATGATTGGAGATGATTGGAAGGGGTTTGGGGGACATCTACGTGAGGCAGGTGCCATGTTAGCTAATGTAGTCAGACAACACCTCATGGTCCTTGGCTTTGGGGTCCTTAGCCAAAGCTCTTCACTGAGAGGAATAATGTTTAGCCAGAATAGTGGAAAGCAATGACACAAAGAGGCAGGCCTAGAAGGTACCTGGGAAACAAAAGTGGGACACAGATCCACTTTACCACCTAAGAGGACCCTTGGTATCTCGTAAATAGAAAACAGCACATGCTCGGGGAACAGCTCACCATCACTGCTGATTTATTTTTTTCAAGAAAGCCGTAAGCTCCAGGAGACAGGGGTAATGTCACTGCATTCTCAGCATCTAGCATCCGTAGCCCTGTGGCATCAGATCCCGTCAGATCTCAGAAGGTAAGCAGGTTTGGGCATGGTTAGTACTTGGATGGGAGACCGCCTAGGAACACCAGGTGCTATAGGCTTGGTGCTGTAGGCAACTCACTCCCAAAAATCAATACGCCATTGAAAACCCTATGAACAGCAGAGAAGCACTGACAATAGTGTTTTGACGGCACCTAACAACAACAACAGCAAACACATATAAGTACCCCGGGCTCTCTGAATGTTGAAGAAGTCCAGATCCAGAGGAAAGGGAAAACAAATAGTCAAGGGCATGCTAGGAAGGCTGTACCCACTCTCAGGCTGTGACTGTGAATTGCATAAGAAGTTTGCAAGCCAATTGTTACACACAGGTACTATTAAACATTAAATACTACCAACTTATAATTAGATAAATGATATTAAAATCAAAGGTGATAAACTCATCTCCTCCCTATTCTATCATAACATCTTGCTATTATCTATGCTCTTGAGGTTATTTGCATTTGCTGTGCCTCTGTGGTAGGCATATCCTGTGGGGGTGACCCCTGCAGTCTCCTCCCCACTCAGTGCTCAAGGATGACTTCACATGTTTAGCTTCAAATGGGCAATACTGGGAACACCATGGAATGGCAGGAAGGGCCAAGAAAATCTTAAAATGCTGCAAATTATGGTTTGACTTATGATATTCTAGCTGTCTAGATTTAAGATGGTTGTTGTTGTTGTTGTTGTTGTTGTTGTTGTTGTTAGGTGCCATCAAGTCTGGTCTGGCTTATAGCAACCCTATGTACAACAGAATGAAACACTCTCCAACACTGTGCTGTGCCTGGTACTATGTCAGTGCTTCTTTGCTATTCATAAGGTTTTCAATGGCTGATTGTTTTGGGAGTGGGCTGCCAGGTCCTTCTCCCAAGCCTATAGCACTCAGTATTCCCAGGTAGTCTTCCATCCAAGGATTGACCAAATCAGACTCTGCCTAGCTTCCGAGATTAGACAAGATCAGATGCCAGGGTGGTATGGCTGTAGACAAACTTAAGATAGTGATGAATAAAATATTAATAATGTAGATTAAAGATAAAAATATTTTATAGCTAAGTCTTTTACATTATGAATAGCACAATAAAGAAAAATGTTAAGGAAATCTAATACTCAAAAAATTTACTTGATTGAGTGAAGGAATTGCCTACATCATTGAGTCAGGAGTGAAGTTCTGGCATATACCTTTCTTCTTTCTCCTTACTCCTTAATGAAAATGGTAATAGCAACCAGAACTCATGGTGGAACCCTACCTCTTCATCTCTTGCCAAAGAAAAATCAGCAAAATGCTTTTAAGAGAATCAATTAGCTTGTATGGAATTTACAATAAATAATATTGCATATTTTACAATTATTCGCAAAGTGTGTGCTACACATCCATTATAGCAATAAAACTTATAACAGACTCATGTACGTAGAAACATGAATGCATATTTTTTCAGAGAATGAGTTGTTAAACATTTACTAGCATACTCACCACCCTACAGGAAAGAAGATCATTTTAGTGATGTATAAGATGTGTGTACATGTGCATATCTATGTGTTCAGTTCACCATTTAACTTTGATCTGATGTGAGCAGATCACAAGACACAGAAAGAGGGCAACTGGCGGAAAAAGGTTGGAACATGAGGTGTTGCTACCTGCCCTACAATTGCATCATGGCCACCCAGAAAAAGACTCTCAAGGACAGGCAAGAGAGGCAAGAACTCGCCCTTCAGTCATTCACACATCGAGACTGTTTCATAAATTCCAAAAGGCCAGTCTCATGTGGGCCTAGTAAAAAAGAGAAAATAGAGCAATCCCATTTTATGGATGAGCCCATGAAGGTTCAAAAGGCTTCTGTGGGTTGCTCAAAACCACACAATGATCGATGGCTAAGAACAGAACAGCACATATGTCTTCTGATTCTGAGCCCCATGTTTCTCAATGGAGGGTGAAATAGTCCCTTTGGAGCAACTCTTCTGGAAATTTCTATACCTCTTAGACCTGAGTCTAAGCAAGGAGACAGTTCAGAGGGAAGAAAAGAGAATCTGAAAACGACACTGTCAACCCCAACCACACTTACCAGCTCTCTCGGGAGAGGAAAATTCAGTACCAAAATCCACGTTTCTATCTGTCCATTGGCCACTTACAGCCAGTATACCCAGTCAGGAGCCTTCTGGCCAGGGACATCAAACTCAGCAGCCCAATACTGACTCCAGGACCCAGGACCCAACTGCACTGATGACAGTGTTGCTTCTCCTCCTTGTTTTTAGCTGTTCAGAATAACAGAACTTTTTAAAGCAAAAATCCTATCTGAAATAGGAAAATACAATTCAGAGCAAGAGGAACGTTTCTGTAGTTGGATGGCGATAGTGGGAGAGGATGGCTGATTATTCCTGCTGTCTCTTCCTGGGGACCTTTAAAGAACCCCAGAAGAACCCCAGTCTCCTTGAAACCCTCGGAAGAAACCCACACATTCGCATGTGGTGGGGAGTAGCACAGAGGAGTCCACGTCCTGTATCTCCTGTATCGTGGATCTTCTCTTCAAGTTAGGATAGAGACCTCGGAATCTCCTGCCACTGGTCACAAAAGAGCAGACATTATAGAGGCCCCTTAGCAAGACTGGGTGGAAAAATAAGTAAATCCCTAAGCAGACTTCACTCAAGAAAGGCGAGCAGGTGAATGTGGCATCACCCCATGGTGAACAGTGCCCATGAGGAGGCAGGCAGTGCTGTGCCCTCTTCAACTCCGCGATCATTTTAACTGTGTTACTGCCTCCGATTGCTCTAGGTCTTCTCCTCTGCACCACCTTAGAGAAAGAAATGGATGCATGCAGAGGTTAGGTAATGTGCTCAGGCTTGTCCTGCTTGCAGATGGAAAGGCTCAAGTCTGTGGTAGCCTCCTAGGGTAGAAACCAGTGCAGGTTGATTGATGCTTGGGATTTCATTCTTAGCAAGTGTGGTCTTCAGTAGCATTTCTCAAAAGTGCTACTGTTGTATTTGGTTCTTGTAAAACTCCCGTGAAGTCAGCAGGATCAGGGCCCTCCGTCATGAGTGCTCCTGCCTCCTGTCTTTTCAGCCTACTCAAGTGTGTTCTCAGCCACTAGCAACCTGTCCCCAGCACTCTGGACCTATCTGTCTTCAGCTACCTTCTCTGTTTTGCCCTGTGACCACTGACCCCCTCCACCTAGAGCAGCACCCTGGTCCTGAACATGAGGACAGGCTTGTTTTCTGCTATTACCCTAAGCACCCTGCAGGTGCACAGAAGACCAGGGACAGGACCTCACTCTGCGGTTTCTTGCGGTGGGGAAGGCAAGAGCCATTTATGCCTCTAGGGGAGCCTCTTACCACCCCAGTCCAGGTTCTGAGCACATCCTGGAAGAGAGGGTACAGTGTCTCAGGGGTCCCCAGTCTCTCGTGTGTTGGTGCTCTGGACCTACAACATTCCAGCTCCTGCAGGACCTGGCATTTTCCTTTTGGACTGGGCATCAGAAATTATGTAGCTGGCCTTGGCTAAGATACAAACCCGACACCTGCAGTCCAGAGACAGAGCTGTTGATCACCGTGCAAGACTCCTCTGTCTTCCACCCATGAGAGATGTCATTATCTCCTCAACTGTTCACCGGGCTTCTTGCTCCAGCATTCAGGGACTCCTCCTTTGTCAGCGCCCATGTAACAAGAAAAAAGTGTGTGTGACTGGTCACCTAAGGCCCTTGTTTTGTTCTGTGATTGCCCCACAAAATGAGGGACTTTCCATTCTCCCGCAGGTACATGGCACCCACTTTATAGTCTGCTCAGGTTCTATGGACCATTATGCTAGGAGCGCTAACTAGGATAAAATTTCTCCTGAAGGATAAAGGGCCACATTCCCCAGGCTTATGCAATAAGCTATGGCGTTGGAATTTATGCCAATGAAAGAAAAAGGCCAGGCCAAGAGCCTCGAGAAGTGCTTTGAGGAACTGTGTTTGCTCTGAGCCCCAGCTTCTTAGAATCATGAGAGATGTTCCAATATTTTCCTGGGATGGACTAACATATAAATTCCCAAAGGGAAAGAGGCCTGCTTAGCTTGCTCTCTGCTAGCCCAGGACAGTGCCTTCCTGCAAACAGACCCTACACAAAGCTTTAGCACATCTGCTTCTGAATGGATCTAGGGTAGATGCTGGCATTGGACACATTTATTTTGTTGCAGGCATTTGTATTAACTTTGTTGTTGTTGTTGTTGTTGTTGTTGTTGTTGTTAGGTGCCATCAAGTCGGTGTCCAACTCATAGCAACCCTACCTACAGCAAGCGAAAAACTATTGTCAGTGCTTCTCTACTGTTCATAGGGTTTTCAACGGCTAATTGTTTTTTGGGAGTGGGTTGTGGGGTCTGTCTCCCAAGCCTACAGCACCTGGTGTTCCCAGGCAGTCTCCTATCCCAAGTACTAACCAGGCTTGACCCTGTTTTGCTTCCGAGATCTGATGGGATCGGATGCCACAGGACTGCGGCTGCAGGCTGTATTACCTTCACCACTCCACTTTTAAGGTCAGGAGTGAGGAAGAAAGTTGGCATCCTTTCTCTGGTCCCTTCTTCTCTCCTGCTCGCATCAGTCTCTTCAATAACCAATAGTAAACAGACCGGGCCCCCTGGCTCCTTAACAAAGCCAAACAGGTGTGAGAGATTAGCTCCCTGGACAGAGACTCTGTCCAACAAAACAATGTCAAATTCTCCCCTAATAAAGTCCAGAGCTGCAGGCGATTCCCCCTTGTTATTAAGCAGGAAAGAAAACACAGCCCGGCTCCTTCCCATTTAGCTCAGAGGACCCTCCAATGAGCCGCATTTAAGCCAGAGAGCTGCCATGATCTGGCTTCCACTACAGACAGGCCCTGCCTATGCCCCAGAGTGGAAACTCCCCAGTCCAAGTTCCCAGCCATTTTGGCACAATGGTGCAGACAGCCCCAACTCCCCACCCCAATATACATGGGCTGTCTCTGCCTCTGATTCAAACCATCTTTTCAATTCTCTGCCAGATCCCTGACTTTGATTTTCCATATGGAGGCTTGGTCTCATTTGCCAGGTTAGTGTTTAGAGGGATGGGCTTTTTGACAGATTCCCTGTCCGTGAAAGAGGGGATGATATCCCTCCCCTTAAACATGAATCACTCGCTTGTCATCCAAAGCTGGGGGAAAGAGCAACATCCTGAAGCAATAACAACAATATGGAAACCCCAAAGCTATCTAGCAATGGGGGTATCTCATCTCTCTTTTATTTCCCTCCCTCCATCACCCACCTCAAACTCATCAGCCATAGATTAGAAAGCAGAAAGACTCCAAGATGCTTCAAAGGGTGCTCTATAGCTCTGTTACTTTGTGTTCACAGATGAAGAAGCAAAGCTCAGACCACAAAGGTCCTCTGATCCTTTCTTCCCATCCCATCTTAGGCACTGGATGGAGAGAATCTCTTTCAACCTCAAATACCTTACCTGAGCATGGAATGTCTCAACTGGCTTCCTAATAATGAGCTCTGGGATAATATGATTTCCAGGTACTGTGCTGGGTGCCTGACACTTTAAGGTTTTAAAGCATTAATTCATCTAATTCTCACAAGAACCCTATGGATTTCTGTTTTATAATTTTAGAAATGAGATGCTTGAGTACTGAAAAAGTCTCTTACTTGTCCAAAGCACATTGCCAACCATTGACAGAATTAATGTTTGAACCCAGAGTTCAACTCCAGAGCTGTGGTAGAAATTAGTTCTAGTTGAAGTTAGTTCTATTTGCCAAATATCCCTGGTCCCTCCTCAGCTCCCCCTTCTGGGCATATCATGGGATTACATTTCTTGGGCTCCAGTCTGGGGTTCAGCCATGTGACCAGTATTGATTGACAAACGATATGTCAACAAAAGAGAGCATCACTCTCAAAGTGAATGTGATCCCCCAGAATGCACTGTTCCTGCGGCCATGTTTACTGGCAGTGTTCCAGATAGTCCCACCTGCCTCGATTCCAGAACAAGATGATAATGACAATCCAGGAACACTCATTTTCTGGTAATGGGTACATAATATAAGAAATATACTTCCATTGTTTTAATCCATTAGGATTTGGGGGTTGATACTATAAAAAGGAGGAAGGTGGATAGTTTTAGAGGGAGAAAAGGCACAGAGCATGTGAAGAGACTTCTGTGGTCCCTACCTAAGTTCTATTTCTTGATCTGAATGCTAGCTACTAGCGTGTTATCTTTATTATAATATGGTAAATATGATTTTTATATTATTACCTTTGTTTTATTTTATACTAAAAGGTTAAAGAATGTGCCAGGAATTGTTTGTTACTGCATCATAATCCAGCCAACCCTGGTGGATACACTGTTATGACCCCTGCTAGGAAGTGCTTTCTTGTGTCCCCTCTATCCTCTTTTGCTTAGATATCAACATATTTCTATCATCTGAGAGATGAGGACTAACACTTTTGCTTTTTCTGGATTGTCTAAGCCTCTGAATGGAAAAGACAAAGTAGAAAGAGGAAATGAAATGTAAAACGCATTAGCAGGGCAAAAAGTCTTCACAGGTCCCTCAATTGGAATTTTGTTACGGGTCATGGTTGCATTGCAAAAGTCAAGACTTTGACTCTAAAATAGAGATATTAAATACTGGACATCCCAAACCCTGTCTCTGACACTACCCACGCTCTCTTCCAGCTCTCCTGACACAATCCCGTGTAGTCACTTTAAAAACTGGTGAGTGGTTTATACAGAGGGAGGCAAGTAGATCAACTTCATGGGACATTTGGTCAGGAGGGTTCACCCAAGGGAGAAGGACCTGGTGGTTTATAGCTTGTTCTTATTGGCAAATGCCTAGGAGAAATCAGAGGAAGGTCTTAACTCACCTAGAGGAAGACCAAGATACAAAGGGCGGAGGGAATCTAGAAGGCCTCCCTTGCTCAAGCAGTGAAGGAAGGCTCTTGCAACACCAGCTAGCTTGGAACAATAGGGAGTTCCACTACTTACTGTGCCATAACAAGCCCCTGCACTCCAACCAACACCAGCCATAGAGAGGCAGACTGTTTTCCTCTGGAGGCCATCTGCCAGGGTGGTAGTCTATAATCCACCCCTATCTGTGTATCCCTTCCCCCAAAATAACACGGGCCTTGCACAGGAAAAGAACAAGGATTGCCAGTTTAAATCATTGTCCTTCTTTTTTTGTTGCTGTTTATTTTGTTTATTTAATGACTGAGCTACTAATCTGCAAAGGCTCTCAGCAGCTTCCAGTGTGTTCTAGAACTCCTACCTTTTGGAAAGCCAGTTCCCTACCCCAAACCCAATTTGTTACCACCACCACCACCACACACACACACACACACCTGAGGCAAACTGCCAAGTATCCATTCCAAATTCAACTGTTCAAGGGTCCTCTGTCAGCACTTGGAGGCTGTTGACCAACAACAATTTCCCAAGCTCTGTGCTTGCTGATCTAACCTCATTAAGCCAACGCAAGAAGTCCGTGTGATTGATTTATCCTGCATAATAAAACCAGGCTATTACTCACGGGGCAACCTGGCATATTATCTGTGCCTTCTGTAAGAGGTAACAAAGCAGCAGCATCATAAACTCTCCTGCCATTTGGGCAGAGATAAATTACTGATCTGTGACTGTCATAATAGAAATGAATTTTCATTAGTCTGGAGCAACACTAAATTTCAAGGTCCCATAATTATAATCTATTGATTTTTTTTATTGTCACCGGCTAAAAGCAAAAGCATTAAACATTATCATTTTAGCACAAAGGTCCAGTTAAGTGTGAACTCTCCTGCTGTAAATTACAGGTGGCAGCCAACAGATTAAGCCATTTGCTCCCTCTTTCCTCATACCCAGAAATATGCCCAAGAGAAGCCCATGCAGGGATGAATCATTTGCAAAGGATTCTGTACTTCCTACCACATGGAATTTCTCTCTTTCTAATTTATACCTCTGCTATTTGCAAGAGATTATATAGAATACTAGTAAAGGCTGCCAGTGTGAGGGACAGAATACTTGCATTTGAATCCTGGTGTCCTTTATTCTTAGCTTTATGTCCTTGAACACCTATATCTCAGTTTCCTCCTCTACAAAACAGAAACCTTAGTAAAAGGACTTACCTACCTCAAGGTGTGCTCATGAAGATGAAATGAGTTAACTCGTGTCAATAACTTAAACCTACACAGAGAAAGTATTCAATAGTTACTAGGTATCATTATTATTACTATCATTACTACAATATGAATGAACCTATGTGTAACTGTCAGCCTTGCCTTCTAAGTTATAAGTCATTTGTAGTAGGAAACTGTTTCAAATATGTTTTCACATATTTAGATATTTAGACTCTGAGTTCCTGGAGAGGAAATCCTGGAACTTACCAAACATTACATCCCATGAGCCCAGAAGTGTGCCTTGGAGCAAATCACACCCACCTGGATCTTTGTGTAAAGGTGTTGATGTTTTATATTTTTGCTTGTAGTAATATATACTGAATAAACATGATGGTATTTAGGAGGAAGACATTTTAACTACAACACTAAGCCTCAAAGTAGACTGTGCTAGCCAGGTACAGAGACCTGTGATCCATGCACAGGAATATTATGGAAGAAATTTCCACAGTAAATAGAGAGTTGAGTCAGAGAAACTTCAGGTGCTTTTATCAGTCTAGACTGAGATTTGATAACCCCAAAGCACTTGTAACTCAGCTCCAGATTTGAGCCATTTCATTGGAAAAAGAGACACAAAGAAATCTAGGTCCTAGGACTTTCAATCCCACAGTGATATTTCCCCAAGAAGTGGACAATTTCCCCCAGGGAAATGAAATAAATATGAAGGTAGAGAAAATGAGAGAGATCATCCAGCAGAGACTATAACCTAGAATGCCTAAGACTTTTCTCCAGAAAGACCCAAAGCAATCAACCTGCTTTTTATATATTAAAAAAAAAATCCCTTTCCATCCTATTTTCTCATACCTGGAAGACAGAGACAACAGGAGGGGGCAAAATATGGCCTTCCAGATGTGTCAGGGTTGTGATAAGTCATGTTTAAACTTTACCCAAAGTGAAATAAAGTGTCAACAGAAACTCCTGCCCAAACTCTCTGATCAGGTCAGGCAAACAACCAATCGAAAAAAATCAATCAAATGTGAAAGGTGGCCCAGAGGGGTGGGAATCCTTTACTCTGTGATTCCCAGAGGAGGCGGGGGTATTGGACATGTTTCTCACCAGCTGTTGCTTCTCCCCATAGCCATGAACCTGCCAGAAGCACACCGGAGGGTGTAATTTTAGTGGCACTGGCCAATGCCACGAAGAGGAAGGATTCCAGGAAGAGTAGGCTCAAAGCAGGTGGTTGAATCACACCCATAGTGAGTGCTGCAATAAGAGAGGTGGCCAAAACTCCACAGGGGAATGAAAGTCCAACTTTGATTCAGAATACCATAAATGCTCAAGGGAGTCAGGTTCATTCCTGTAGGTGGGAGAGAAGAGCAAAATGTCTCAGTAGACTCTATGGACTGACAACCAAGTCCTTCCAACTGGCCCATCCACTTGGAAATAGACTGAATTTCCCTACGGGTAAAGGAACAGCCGGAAACAGACAAGGGTGCTGGGCCCCAGCTAAACAAATTAGTATTTAGGACCAGCTTTCAATTTCAAGGATATAAAGTTTAAGTCAGAAATGGGAGTAGGGCCGGGACATAGCTCAATGGTAGAGTGCTTACCTAGCATGCCTGAGTCTCTGGGTTCCATCCCAGCTCTGCAAAAATTAATTAATTAATTTTAAGAACAAAAGAAAAGAAAAAGAAAAGGGGAGCATGAGTCCAATGTTACAGGCACAAGAAGGGTCTCATCTCCCACAAGAGATCTAATTCTAGATCCCTAAAGCAGATGGAATTTCTAATGTATAGCTGTTCTGACCAGGTTGATTCAAGAACAAGGTGGGCTGATTTTTGGAAGGTGTCAGCTGAATAAGGCCAGAAACCAGCCATGGCAACCTGCTCACGTCCTTCCCACTCAAAGATAACTGACCACAGAGCTCACCCTTATTCTCATCCTCTTATATTTAAACATGGACTAAAACTGGAACACAGGATAATGAAGTATCACAAACTAGTCATGAGCTGGGCCTGCAGCTGTAGCCCTGTGGCATCTCATCCCATCAGATCTCAGAAGCTAAGCAGGGTCAGGCCTAGTTGGTACTTGGATGAGAGACCGCCAGATATTGTAGGCTTGGGAGAAGGACCCGGCAACTCACTCCCAAAAATCAATCCACCATTGAAAACCCTATGAATAACAAAGAAGCACTGATAAAGTGTTTTGCCTGTTGTACTTAGGGTTGCTACGAGTCGGATACGGACTTGACGACAGCACCTAACAACAACAACAACAAGTCATGAGCTAGGGTCAAATGACAGAAGTCAAAATTGCTACAAATTCTGAGAAGTAAATTAGAGACTTTATATCATGATATTAGAAAAATGTGTATATTATTAACTAAATAGCCATAATTCTGGGGTATTTAGGTGAAAAAAATGCATTAAAGGTAGAAAAAGAGGAAAATAGATGGAGGAAGAGAAGGAGAGTTAGAAAGGAAGACTTTTTGAACATTTACCAATATTATATGAGGAGCCTTACATGGATCATCTCAATTCATCTTCATAAAATTGGAATACCAATACTCATTATGCCATTGTTTATAATAGCGAAAAATTGAAAACAGCCTTCTTCTATAACTGCTTAGAGAGGGTAAGCCTTATGTTATATCCTTGTAAAGATTTACCATCAGACTCTTAAAAATCGTTTATAAAGAATTCTATGCTAATATGTCATAATGTCCATAGTAAAATGTTACTAGACATATACAAAATTGTATACATGATGGAATTACCAAAATATTTATACATTTTGCTTGTTTGCATGTATTATGTGATATAGCTACATGTATATAAAAGTAAATGGTGTTACAGATGAGTGGAAGGATCATGAATATTTATTTTCTTCCATACACTTTCCTATATTTTCCAAAATGTTTACAATGAGCATACTTACTTTTATAATCAAACAATACATATATTTAATGGAAAGAACTTATTTACTATGTGCTTTTAATACTAATATCATAACACACAGTACTCTTGTGCTAAAACATCAGACGAATTGTAGTGGCTGTATTTATCGGATAAGTGAAAATTACAGTTAGAAAAACTATAAAATATGTCAGCAAGTGTTCTGCAGCTATTAAGATTGAAATGTATTTTAGACATTCTCATAATAAACAACATCACAAGAAGGTGACCCAAACATCAACAAACGTATATCTACTATGTTTCTAGTCTAGAAACAACATGATTTGCTAAGATTATTGCTATTGAGGATATTTTGGGACTGGCTTAGAAAATAATTAAAATCATATCTGTGGCATTTCATATTTAAAAAATAAATTAATACTAGGTTGGAGTTGTCAGTGTGTTTTATTAATCTCTGACAATCCTAACATAATAGTCTTCAGATAAAGAGTACTATAAATATTTTAATAAGAACATATGGTGGGGAAAGTTGATAGAGCTGAACCTTTGAAGCAAGGTTTTCTTTCTCTAAAACAGAGTCATAAAAGGTCTTGGGAGATAAAAACAGGTTGGACAGAAGCTCGTGGTTCATCCCTGAGAATCCCAGCCTCTCCTTTTTCTTAGGGAGATGAGCCTCCCTTCTCTCTGTTGCACTCTACCGCCAGAGGAACAGCCCAGCTGTGACCTTACCTGGGATCTGGGGCTTCAAGTGAATGATGGCAAAGAAGTGTCAGTGAGACAAACACCAAGGCAAATCATTTTTAATGCCAGGAGACTTAACTATTTGGCAGCTATAAAGCGTGGATATTCCAAGACCATCCAGATGAAGTGCTTTTCTTCAGATTCCCGAGTTTAGATTTAGGCAAAGAAGATTATATTATCTAAAGGACTCCATCCTGTTCGATATTCAGGGGCATTCCCAAGAAAGATTATATAATATCTTGCTTGGAATATTACCATTAACAAGGTAGATATTAAGAATAGGTGATTAAAGGTGGGTGTGGTGGTACACACCTGTAATCCCAGCAACTCAGGAGGCTGAGGCAGGAGGATCATGAATTTGAAGCTTGAGGCAGCCTGCATGACTTAGTGACACCCTGTCCCCCCACCAAAATAATAATAATAATAATAATAAATAAAAAATTAAAAATGAGCTGGGGACACAGCTCAGTGGTGTAGCGCATGCAACCCATATGGGAGGCCCTGGGTTCAACCACCAAGTACTGCAAAAGAAAATTAAAAAATAAAAAAATAGTACATGATTTTCTACACACAACAATTTGAAGAGGGATGAAAGGGCCACAAATAAAATGTCAAAATGGTGTTATTTTCTTCTAGGTATGATGATATCTAGGTATATTTCACCATTGGAAAGTTGAGCTAAGCATTATTTTTCCCTCAACTCCATTAGAAAATGTCCACGGAGTTGCTGGCAAAACCACAATGGGTCATTGCTGTTCTGCCTCACAATAACCAAAAGGATTGTGTTCTTTTGTAGGTGCAGAGATCTAAAGTAGCCAGAACCTGCTCAGGGAAAAGGGTCAAGCTTCCAGAAGAAAAGTATGTGAATGATGGAGAGAAAAGGTGGCAATGGGCAGCAGCGTTACAAAATGCATAAATTCCTGGTGTGGGTGGGCTCTGGGTTTGGTGTTCCACAGCAGAAGGATGGATGAAATGATCATTAAAGTTCTCTTTGGGTGCAGTTTCCTCACCCAGTTATCACAGCCTTGGGAGTATCTTGGTGGCCTGCTTCCCATTTCCCACACTTCTGTATGGACAGAGGACTCACCCAAAAGGGGAGACAGACATCTTTGGCAGCCAATTGTGATAAAAGGTGTTTTCTTCAACTCCATAGCCAATCATGTTTGTTGGCCTTAAACTAGCACTAAACACAAATATTGAATTTGAGTCTTCCTACCTGTTGTGGTTTAAATCTAAAATGTCCCCCAGGGGTCATGTGTTTGAATGTTTGGTCCCCAGATGATGGTGCTGGCCCAGGAGGGTGTGGAGGTGGGATGTAGCTTTGCGGAAGTGAGTCACTGGGGGCGGGCCTTTGGAGGCTTTTACATGAACCTGCAGTTCCAGTGCTCTCTCTGCTTTCTGCTTCTGGTCTGCCATGCCATGAGGTCCTCTGACATGGGCCTTTCCATGCCTTTTACCTGCCCTACCACTGTGGGTGGAAATCCTCTAACCAATAAATATCTTCCAATAAATATCTTCCCCCATAAGTTTGTTTTGATCAGTTTCTCTGTCACAGCAACCTACCAGCTGACTCACATGCTACCAAACAGCCAGAAGCCTTAGCACAACCACCCTACCACTCTGGAACTCCAAGGTACTAAATCAAGATGTGTCAATCATAGCACGAGTGACATTTGGAACCATGTTATTCTTTGCTGTCCAGTCAGGTGAGGGAAGCTTCCATGGATTGTAGAGAGTTGAATAGTTACCCCAGCCACTATTCACTAGGTAGCCCCCGGATGAGAACCGCTGCACTGAATGGACAAAACTCATTCTACAGTCCAGTCCCATTCAATCCAGTATGCCACAGTCCCTCACTGGACTTTCCACATAATTATAAATCCAGCTGCAAGAAAAGTAGATGTGCCTTCCAGATCTGCACAGAAGCTTAAATGATAAAAAGACAATTCCCTGGATGGAGAAAGGCTTTCTCAAGACCATTGGGCCACATGTCCAAGAACCACTGGGCTTGCTGAAGCTTTTGTCTTACCTAGGAGATGGAAGCAGCATTTGCAATCAACCATTCTATCTCTTTGTCTAACTACCTAAGAGTGTGGGGAGCTATTTTCTCCCTAGGGCAAACCTCAGCCCACCCATGGCAAAATCACAAAAACATCTTCATGATTCTCCATGGTATTTTGTCACTTTGATCCCTGGCTAAGTTTGAAAAGGGCTGGGATTTAGCTCAGTTGGTAGAGCACTGCATTGCAGTCTCTGAGGTCCCAAGTTCAATTCCCAGCACCACAAAAATGGGAGAAGGGCCTAGCAATCCACTCCCGAGGCAATCCCAAAACAGTCAGCCATTGAAAACCCTATGAGGGTCGCTATGAGTCGGATACCAACTCGATGGCACCTAACAACAACAACTAGTTTGGAAAGATACGAAAGGGTGGTACAAAAAGTCTCAGGTACCATTTGCAAATAGTTCATCTGGGGTTAGAGCCTGCCTGTGTCTATTCTGCAGACTTGATGAGGTATCATGAAGTTAGAAACCATAAAAGTCAAAGCTGGAAGGAACACAAAAGATCATCCAACCATCCCCATATTTTATAGATACTTGAGGTCAGGCAACATAACAGCAGAGTGAAAATAGGACCTGGGTCAGAGGAAGATGGACTTTCACTGCTAAAAGCAGACTGGTCAAGCTCACAGCCCTAAAATGGGAAAGATAAGAAAGTCAAACACAGAAGTCTCAATCCAGTGATGATCAATCCTGCTTAGATTGCACCAGCTCTCTGAATAAAACAATATTATTCTCCAAAAGAATTCCTTTACATATTTTTAACTTGAAAAAAAATGAACAAATTTTAGGGACCACTTCTTTTGCAACTCCATTATGTAGAGTAGCAAGCTTTGGTTCACTCTAGAATCACTTGACAGACCCGGGGAACAAGGGCAGGCAAAGGTGGACTATTTTTTAAGCCACCCAGTTACCCCCTCTTCCCCTGATACTTTCTCCCCTCCCTACACCTTCCCCTGCTGTCATTTATCAAACCCAGCCTGATCCTGTGGAATTCCACTCATTTTTCATCAGGGCTTTGACCTCCACCAACCAAACAAGCAAGGTACATTCTGGGAGAGCGCTAACGCCAGGCATGGAGGTGAAGAGGAGGAAACAATCGATGCTCTAGGACTTTCCCACACTTAGGGAATCAATTTTATCAGTGTTGGGACACTGGGTGTCAAGGCTGGTCAGACGGAAGCCAAAGGTTTGGGGACAGGGGTGTCTGGTGGAGGCTGATGTGAGGCTTTAAGTATGGGACAGCTTCCCGGAAGTGACTGGTTCGCCAATGGCCACTGTGCAGCCATTATGCCAAGGGACGTGCGTATCACACTCACGCATGCAGAGTGTGCCTCTCTCCCCAGTGTAAAAAAAGCCCCCAGGTGAAGTTCCTAACAAACCCTCCTGACAGCATAGAAAGCACAAGGAAATATGGATTGATTCTGGAAAAGGGCAGGTGCCAAAGGCATTGGGCACTGCCTCCATGAGTGCATTGGGATTGTTTACGTGGCTGCCATCTCTCATTTACTCAAGAGCTGTTTATGCCGATCACGTCTCCAGATCTCCTGTGTTTTCTCTTCCTTTGGCTGTTCCCGGGGATGGTGATGATCATTGCTTTCATCAGAGGTGAAGAGGAGGTGAAACCTGAACTGGTTGGGCTGCTACCTGGTAGCATGTTTGTGCAAAGGGGTTGAAGCCACTGGCTTACTGAAGACCCTGAGCTGCTTCAGGCTATCCCTGCTATCCTTCCTGTGCCTCCCCCTGTCTCAAGGCTCCTCTGTACCTCTGAGCCTTGTTCATGCTGATTCCTCTTTCATGGCATGCTATCCCCTGCTCTTCTCATCTACTGCCTATCCATCCTTCTAGCAGAACTCTGCTCAGGTCTCCTCTGTTTCTGAAGCTGTTTCTGATATGCTTTATTAAGTCCATCCTTTCTCCGCTGTGCCTTCCCTCTGCCAGAAACAAGGGGAGCACAAGGCTCTGTTAACGTCTGTGCTCCCTGAAGGCAGATTCATCATTACCTCATTCACCTTCCCATCCTCCTATCCCAGCACACTGGGTTGCAGGTGGGAGGCAGGTGAATCTGTAGATTTTCATGTTCACGATATTTTGTGTTCCTGATCATTCCAGGAACCTCAGCAGTAAGTGTGTGCGGATGCTTCTGTCCACTGATACACTGACTGCTCTGCACAAAAATGATGTTCGCGTGACCTTTTGGATTTCTGTCAGTTCCCTTTCTGCCTGCCTCCTGACAGCGGCCTTACCCTGACCGCACTGGAATTTTTAGTACCTGTATGGCTGGACAAGAGGCACTGGCATCACTGCCCACATCCCTGCATTCTGCAATCTCCTTCTTCCCACACCAGCCCACTCTCTCTGCCCCAAGCAAGAGGACTGTGCAAATGAAAGACAGGGCCCAGGAAGGTCAAGTCCCACTGATTCATATACCACGTCTAGGCCATGCCTGTGTGACCTGTGGACTCCATATCAAATCGGCCTTTTCTGGAAACCACATGTTGCTGTGAATGACTGGTACATCCTCTGGGGACCACAAGTGTCCTGTATACCTGGGGGAGGTGGTCAGCTTATGTCTTCTGTCTCCAAACCTTCCAGACTGTGCTCTAGCAGAAATACTGATGTTGACTTTTGTTTTTCCTTTTCTAGCTATTTCATGATTGATTCTGGCAACAGGGGACTAGACAGAGGTTGAAAGCAAGAAAAGAGAGAACACGTGTTCTTGTCCCTTTTTGCTTGCTGACTTCACCCATGCCACCCACTATAACACTTCATTCCCACAGGGACAGGTGAGTGGAACCTCCGTCTCCTAAAACCATCCTTAAGTGCTTCCTCTGAGGTACAAGCCCTAGCAGGGCAATATGGCTTGTTTCTCAGAGATCTAAATTCCATCTCCATGGAGCCCTTCATCCAAGCTCCTGAGGTACCATCAGCAGCCATACAGAACCCTCTCCTTGAAGGTTTGGGTTCCAGCTCCTTAGGACCCTTCCCCTGATCTTTTAGGTTCCAATTGCCCCGGCATCTTGCCTTGTTCCTAGGCCCCAGTGTATGGTAACCTCTCCTTGCAGTTACTATCTCTGTTACTCCATTGTTCTCCTTTTAGTTAGTCAGTCCTCAAGCATGTATACAACCAATTCCTTCTATTAAATTCCTTTTGTTGAAATACCTATTGTGGTTTCTGTTTTCCTGCCTGAACCCTGATTAGTACAGTATCCAAAAGTTTCTTTTGATTGTTACCTAGTGGAGAAATTTGAGAACAAGTTCAACATATTCTTAGTTCAAAATCTCTACAGAGTCTAAGAGAAGTAAATAGTGTCCTATAGGTTTAATACTAGTTATGTGAATGACCTTACATAAGTCACATAACCTTCTTAAATCTCTTGCCTTGATACCATACATGAAAGCAGTTAATCTTACCTCCTTGCTTCTCTTAAAAATACAGCAGAAAAATAACTTGTGTGAAATATTCTGAAGATCTACATTAGAAAGGTAAATCATCAATCCAAAACTACCTTGCAAGCCAGATGTGTTGGCTCATGCCTATAATCCCAGCAACTCAGGAGGCTGAAGCAGGAGGATCACAAATTAGAGGACAGAGGCAGCCTGAGTAACTTAGTGAGACCCTGACTCAAAATAAAAAGCAAAAAAACAAACAAACAAAAAAAAAAAAAAAAAACGACACAAATGGGCCACGGTGCAGCTCAGTGGTAAAATACTTTGAAAGCACACAGGAGGCCCTGGGTTCAACTACCCACCGCCACAAGGAAAAAAAAAAAAAAGCTTTGAATATCCATAGGCTGTGAAGGCTTTTCCTAGGTTTGATCACAATAGACCCTGCAAGAGAGCTCCCCCCACCTATGCCAAGCACCAGGGAATGTTCCAGATTTGCTGCTTTGTGGAAGAGTCACACCTTGACAAGAAGAGGTTCAAGTTTACCATTTCCTTTATTGATAAGAGTACAGTCACTGCTTTTCATTCTCAATGTTGCAATGCCAGGTTGGCTGTCCTCTCTGCTGAGAGGAGAAGGTGTTGGGGAGTATTCGTTTTAAAGAAAGGATGGGGAGCAGTGGGGAAGGGGACCATGTGTCAAAGTGAGGAAAAATGCCTTTCTTTCATGTTTGAAGCCATGCCAAAGTTATATTCCTTTTAAGAATGTCTAGATGGGGAAGAAACTTGATGATCAGTGGAAAGTGGGGGTGGGGGAAAAGGCGGGCCCATCAATTGCTAAAATTGGCCCCAACCAGGTTTCCTTATTGTTCTGCCACTGGTTTTGCAATAGATTGGAGGAAATTTGGCTAGATTTTCAACCAGGGCATGGACAGTGTATTGGGACCAAAATAAACAACTGTGAAGAACTTGGCAGTTTCTTATTGGCTGTTGCAGAAGTGAATAATGAGACACCAAGTTGTGAGTTACTTCTTGCATGTTTATGTAATAAAGATTAAAATAAGGCCACAGATTACAAGTTTTACCCCTAAAATTTGAGAGATACGTATCAAGTAAAAAGCCCACTGATGAAGCACACAAAGAACTAGAGAGGAAAAGAAGGTCAAATATTTAAGATGGCATAGCATAAACTCAAAAGATTTAGCCCCTAAACCCCACATATAGAAACTACAATCCTTCTATTCCCTTGGGATATTTTTTTCAAGAAAGAAATATCCCTGGCCAGGCACAGTGGTGCACGCCTGTAATCCCAGACACTTGGGAGGTGGAGGCAGGAGGATCACAGTTTGAGGCCAGAGGCAGTTTGGGTAACTCAGCGAGACCTTGTCTCAAAAAATTAAAAAAAAAAAAATGGGCTGGGGGCGAAGCTCAGTGGTCCAGCACTTGCAAAGCATGCAGGTGCAAGGCCCTGGGTTCAACCCCCAGTACTGCAAAAAGAGAAAGAAAAAGAAAGAAAGAAAGAAAGAAAGAAAGAAAGAAAGAAAGAATCTCTCAGACACAGCCATCATTCCACGTTCTTGGATGAGTATCTATGAATGAATAAAGATTCTTAATAATTTATGTACCATGACCCCCTTTGGAAGTTTGGTGAAGCCAAATGCATAACTTGAAATATATACAATGATAAAACAAAATGATATTGAAATTCATTTGTACAAATATTTTAGAAAATAAAATTTTGATAATATATACACTTCTGACTGCTGTGCCTGGCACATGCCTATAAATCTAGCACTCAGGAGGTTGAGACAGAAGGATCAGAAATTCAAGGCCACTCTGGATTACACAGCAAGTTCTAGGCTACTATGGGCCACATAGTAAGACTTTGTCTCAAAAGATAATAATTATTCTGTGTATAGAGAAATGTGTCTTTACTAACACAGAAAATAATACTGTCCTCTAAATCATAATCTTGTTCTCATAGACTAGATCCCGAGGAATACACACATTTGAACCAAGAAAATACCAGTTGCATGCAACTTTAATGAAAGCAGGAAACTTGGGCCAACCAGTCCTAAGGAGTGACCAGATGGTAGAGACAGGAAGCCAGTGGAAGGAGGACAAAAGCTAGTAAATTATCAGCTCTTTTTTGGCTACCTTTTAGTTACCTAAGAATTATTTTTGTAAACACAACCATTTTACACTGTTCATATATTACTTCTTTTTTTCTGACAAAAATATGTTTATAAGCCAGATGCTAGGACATACACTTATAATCCCAGTGACTCCAGAAGCTGAGGCAGGAAGATCTGAGTTCATGCCAAGAGACAACCTGTGCAATGTAGGAAGACCCTGTCTCAAAATAAAAAATAAAAATGGGGCAAGGTGTACAGCTCAGTGGTAAGGCAATTTCCCATCATACTCAAGTTCTTGGGTTCAATCCCCTAATACTGGAGGGGAAAGAAAGAAGCCTTTGTCTTATTGGGTCTCTGAAAACCCCATAGACAGGATTTGAAGTGGATATTATTCCAAAAGATGAACAATGTACTTTTTAACAACCGACGAATGAATATCAAGCAGCATTTATTAGCTGAATTGAGATAAAGACTCTGTAAGAACAATAGAAAGTTTCCAATTAATTAGGTGCATTTAAAATTCATTACCTAGCTTTTAATTAGGCAAAAAGAGAAGAGAGTGTAAGATTTCACTGATTTCTAATTAAGGTGGAATTTTGAAATAGGTAGCTCCAGAAAACTTGATCTCCTAGAATACAATGTTCATGACTTTTAAACTACTTATTTTAAGACAAGTTGCTCATAAATGCAGTAATGTAAAATTCAGTGTGTGCCTTAACTAAGAAAAAATTATTATATAAGTGAACCAAATATGCTAGCATTTTGCAATGAGTGAAGTTTCGTTATTTAGATTGTGAATATAGAGCATTGGTAAAAATTGCACAGCTTTTTAATTTTATAGTAAAAAAGAATATAAGAGGTCCTACTAATATCATGTGCCCTTCCTTATTTTAATTGCATTAGTTTGATAATATTTAATGTCCACAGCCATACCACCCTGGTGTCCAATCCTATCTGATCTTAGAAACTAAGCAGGGTTGGCCCTGGTTAGCCCTTGGATCGGAAGCCTGCTAGAAATACTGGGTGCTATAGGCTTAGGAGAAGGACCTGAAATAATCAGCCATCGAAAACCCTATGAATAGCAGAGAAGCATTGACATAGTACCGAGCATGGGACAGTGTCAGGGAGTGTTTGTTCTGTTGTACACAGGGTTGCTATAAGTGGGAACCAACTAGATGACACCTGACAACAACAACAACAAAAATGTTGTTGGGCTCCGTAGTACACAACTATAATCCCAGCTACTTGAGAGGCAGAGGTAGGAGGATCACGGGTTTAAGGCCATAGGCAGCCTATACAACTTAGTGAGACCCTGTCTCAAAACAAAAAACAAGATAAAAAATGGGCTGGGATGCAGCTCGGTGGTAGAACACTTGCCTTGCATGCACAAGGCCCTGGATTCAACCTCCTAGTACTATCTCTCTCTCAGTCTTTCTCAATAAATTAGATAGATAAATAGATAGATAGATAGATGATAGACAGATAGATAGACAGATAGACAGATAGATAGATAGATAGATAGATAGATAGATAGATAGATGTTGTTAGGTGCTGTCAATAGATATAGCTATAGATATTGTATACAGATATATATATATATATATATATATATATATATATTTGAGAGAGACAGACAGAGAGAGAGAGAGAGATAGTACTAGGGAGTACTAGGGGTCTTGTGCATGCAGGGCAAGTGTTCCACCACTGAGCTGCACCCCCAGCCCCTTTTTTAGTTTGTTACACAGGCTTCCTATGATTGATTGATAGATAGATATGTATATATGCATACACACACACACACACACACACACACACATATATACCCATGTTGTTAAGTGCCATCCAGTCAGTATCTGACTCATAGCGACATTGGGTCTCCATGGTAACTTCTGTGTGTTTGCTTTAGCTTCTCTGGGTTTATTATGGATCTCATGCCTTCATGGCTGGATTGTGAGGAAAAGTTTGCAGTCAGAGGTGATGACCAGGAAATGTATCCCTGGAGCACCCTGGAAGCCTAGCGTTTAGACCTGTCACGCACACCTAGCATCTCCATCTGAAACTGCTGTGGTGTTGGCAAAGCCCTGTGAGGGACCCATCTGATCCCCTTTCTCAACTACCAATGTCAATTCATCTCTTCCAAATGCAGTTCTCTACATTTGGCCATTAGGGCTGGACCCGTCCAGATGGCTGGGTTAACTGAAATGAAAACCATTTTCCTTGTGATCAACTCATACTTTCAAGGGTAGCAGTACCAGGAGTGGCTTAACCTTTTTTCTACTCAGGCTCACAGAAAGGTAACAGGTCTCCAGAGAGATGAACATGCTGCATTTCAAATATAAGAGGGGCTCACACAGAGGAATGTGCAGGAAGGAAAATACTTTGGGAATATACAGAGCTCAGATCATTCTGTTCTAGGTACAGGTCTTGACTTCTCTGCATCTTGAATTTTTTACCTATAAAACACATTTTTAAAACTTCTAAATGTGTGAAGAGATGCAGCTAAAGAAATCTCAACAAAGCTGGGAATTACTTGTCCTTTGTGATTATCTATTGACATTGCTCCCTCTTCCTCTTACTTCCCTTCCCTCCACATTCATGCATTTCCAACTTATCCTACTTGCATATAAGAAGCTATAAAAACTTTGGATATGAGTCTCTTCAGTCCTTCATTAGTTTCTGAGATATAGAAATGGTGAAACAATCAATGCCTGGAAACACCAATCCATCAACCTCAAAGATGGATCAGGGGGTGGAGGGAGTTGGGGTGTGTGTGTCTGTGTGTGTGTGTGTGCATGCATGTGTGTATGTATGTGGTGTGCACATGTTTTATTCTTAGATGGTGAATCCTAGTGTTAGAAAAAATACAGTTGTGTCATGTGGTGGCTCATGCCTGGCATCCTACAGACTCAGGAGGCAGAGGCAAGAGGATCACAGGTTTGAGACCAGAGGCAGCCTGTATAACTTAGTGAGACCCTGTCTCAAGATAAAATTTTAAAAATAGGCTGGGGGTGCAGTGCAGTGGTAGAGCACTTGCAAAAAATGGGCAAGACTATGGGTTCAACCCCAAGTACCACAACAAAAGCAAAGAAAGGAAAGGAAAGGAAAGGAAAAGGGAAAGGGAAAGGAAAGGGAAACAGAAAGAGGAAAGAAAGAAGGAAAGAAAGAAAGTAAGAAAGAAAGAAAGAAAAAGGGAGAGAGGGAGGAAGGAAGGAAGGAAGGAAGAAAGAAAGAAGCAAAATCAACTTTTATTCATTATATGTTCCTCTACTTAGGACAAACATACATATGTTGTTGTTGTTGTTGTTAGGTGCCATCGAGTCGGTATCCGACTCATAGCGACCCTTATAGGGTTTTCAATGGCTGACTGTTTCGGGATTGCCTTGGAAGTGGATTGCCAGGCCCTGCTCCCATTTTTGCAGTGCTGGGAATTGAACTCGGGACCTCAGAGACTGCAGCGCAGCGCTCTACCCACTGAGCTAAATCCCAACCCAAACATACATATATATGTATATAAATAAAGAATAATAAGAATATAAGAACATATTTTATTTATTTATTTATTTATTCATGCTTACTTTCCCTCAATTGATACTATAAAGTATGTTAATGGAATGTTCTTGGCTGCAAGTAACAAAACATCCAGTTAAAAGTGATTTGAACAGTAAGGGCACATCTACATGTAGGAGGCTTCAGGGAAAGATAATTCAATAGCCCAATACTTGGCCTCTATCAGAGATTCTTGGCTTTCCTTCATGGTTGCCATTTGCTTGCAGCAGCATCAAGCATTACTTCTTTCAGAGCAACATTCCAAGCAAAAACAAAGGTCAATTTTGATGAACCTTTTTGTGCAATATTTCCTAAGAGCTTCCAGCAGCTTCCTATCATCTTCCATATGCCACCTTTCAGATGCCCACCACTAAGCCAGTCCCAGCAAAGGGAAGTTCAAGAGTGTCATGATTGGCTCAGTTCCCTCCATTTGGATGCTCCAAGACCACATTCCTTGACACAATGCTGTCTAACACTCAACCAAATCAGAGTTCTGTTAGGAAGGAAATAGCAAAGTCTACATAACAAGTAGATAATCAACAGTAGCCTAGTCACAATATTTTTCTTATTGCTTAAATTATCTGTTCAAATATAAGCTATATAAATATTTTTAACTGAACTACAGTTTGCATAGTTATCCATAATTGGAATGGAAATCTACTATTTATAAGACAGGTGTCTAGAAGTCTTTGGTAAATTAATACAAATTTCATGCAAATATTCCAGTTTCTGATTTTTTAATGATATCTGGGATATTGTTGTTGTTGTTGTTGTTAGGTGCCATCAAGTTGGTATCCAACTCATAGCAACCCTCATAGGGTTTTCAATGGCTGAGTACTTTGGGATTGCCTTGGGAATGGATTGCCAGGCCCTTCTCCCATTTTTGCGGTGCTGGGAATTGAACTCGGAGCCTCAGAGACTGCAGCACGGCGCTGTACCCACTGAGCTAAATCCCAGCCCATCTGGGATATTAGAATCCTCATATTCTTAGGGATCTCACTTTTCCCCAAACTCTACTCTTTTATTGGATAAGACTGAGCTACCAACCAAAGACATAATATGTACATGTCATAGCTTCTTTACCATTGGTATCTTGCAATGAAATCAATCATTGCTGAGATTGAAATGAAGATTACAAAACTCAGATAATAGTGTAATAAAATGGTGTATGTGAATGAGTGTGTGGGAGCATATTAGTCCCTACCTGTGTATCACTATGTGCACCTCTCTCTGTGTGTGCCTCTGTGTCTGGGGTTGTGTGCATGCATATTTTGTTAGTAAAAATTCTCAGAAAGGAATTCAAGTTCAAAAGAGAGGCTTTATTTCAAGAAAAGAAAAGAGTTTGCAAATCAGAAGAATGTAGTTTTAGGTACGAAATGGAAGTGTGTGCCAAAAGAACAAAGAGGAGGCTAGTCTATGTAGACAAAGTTCCCATCTAGTTCCCATTCTAGTCCAGTCCACTTATGGAAAGGAGAAATGTTACCATGTGGGAAGTGCTCAGTCCTGATTGGTTGATTTCATATCACATCTCATTGGTCAGGTCCAGGTAGCAAAATAGGACTTTCTGGAGCTTGTTTATGCTGGCAGTTGAAACAGGAACATGCCTGGACAAGGGCTGCAAAGTTTAGTTTGTGGTTCTTCCAGGAACACAGAGTACGTGTATGACATACCTTCCTCCCCCCACCCCCTCTACATCCCCAGTCAGCAAATCACTACCAGGCTCTATTCTGAATTTTGGCCCAATTAGCTACTTGGGACCCTTCTTGCAGTTTCAGTTTTTCTTAAAGTTTATATTTCCCCTTTTTGATCCAAACCTGTCAGCCAACCGCATTGATGATTGGTTAAAACAGTTGTATCCCATCATGGTGTCACAGTAGATGATGACATGCTTTGAGTCCATCCAGTCCTACTTTAGGATCCTGGTGGCTAGGTAATGATCAAATTGAGCAACCAGAGTCATTTGCTAGTAAGGGGCACCCAGCTGCCTGGTAGATCTGAATGAAAGGCCCTTGGGTTAAGTTGGTTCTGGTTGCTGGCTGAAGTGAGTCCAGAATCTTGAGGTATTAGGTTAACATGATTTTGGTGGGGGTCTTACAAACATCTGTTAAAACAGGCTGGAATGTTCTTAAAGAGGAGCCAAATACTTAGTCCTAGTATGAGCAGGATCATTAGCAACTGCAGGGCAAAATGCAAAAGGGAACCAATGCCCAGGGCTGGTCTGCTGAAAATACCTGAGAATTGGAAGTTCAACCAGCTGAGAGGATCCTCTCAGGTTACTCCCCTTCATGACTTAGCCAAGTTTAAGATTTTGGAAGTTTCCAATTCAACCTGGCCAGAAGAATTTATTCAAGTACAGCAGGAGGTATTTGCAGCAGAACAGACACTGCCCTGCAGAGCAAAAAGGTGATCTAATGCAATGCAGCTCTCCAAGACTACATAGCAAGGGGACATAGAACAAGGACTCTAAAGGCATGGGCAGTAGAATGGGCAATTTCATCAACAGTGCCAGAAAGTTCTCTGATCATGGATTCACTCCAGGCTGTGCCAATTCCTAGCCAGAAACCCAAAAGTCTTCCAAATCAAGCCCTGTACCCAGGATTGACCTTCCTAGTAAATCACATCCCTGGGAATGTCCATGGCTGTCATCCTCAAAATGTGAGGGGCTGTCACCAGATTAATCACTTATAGTGGAAAAGATCCTTTGAAGAGGATGGGGATTGCAATAGAGTGCCATTTGGGCCATAAACAGGAGAATAAAATAGGGGAGGGTCAAGTGCTCAATAAGCATTGTCTCCCAAATATGCCAGTACCTTAGAAAATCCTGTGTCTAAGGGTACTGATTGTAGCCACAGTCTTAACTAGAAGGAGGTCATAATTCTGGAAGCTTAGAGCTTCATTTTTGGGTAAAAGTTTAGTGAAACTGTAGAACCAAAGCTCAGTATTAGAAATAGCTCAGAGAGTTGGGGTAAAATTAGTCTGATAGACAGGCAAAGGTGAAGGAATGCCAGAGGGGAAGAGAATAAAAAGGAGATTGGCATGATGAGTCTCTCTTATCATCTCAAGTATTCATGAGAATTTAATGGAACTAGGGGTTGATGGGTGGGCAATGGCAAGCAGCCAAATACTGATGCGCTAATTATTACTCTGGGAGAAAGACATGACAATCCACTCCCAAAGCAATCCCAAACCATCAGCCATGGAAAACCCTATGAGGGTCGGAATGAGTTGGGCATGACTTGACAGCACCTAACAATTATCACTCAGTTTCACAGATGTTTGATTGTAAAGCCATAGGTTTGTTGCATTTAGAGCCAGAAAGAATTATAGGTGATTCCTCATGTAGATAAGGAAGAAACAAGGTATATTTGATGTGATGGGCTACAGCCAACTCCGTAGGTAACCACTTCAGGTTCTTCTCATAAGTGAAAGGGAGAGACTTGAGGTGAAAATAGTTATGGGTATAACAATAGGTCATTACTCCTTAAGAAGGAATTTGTAGCCAAGAAATGGCAGACCCAGCAATCAGTAAAGTTGCTAGTGAAAGCCAAGGACTAGGGTATTTGTGTGACAATGTTGACTTCCCATGAGTAGAGACTGGCATAAGTAAGATTAGAGAATCCTAAAAGAAGGAGGAACTGGAAATATGGGGTCATTTTGCTGCCCTGGTCTGTGTCCTTGAGCTCAGGGTACACCTCAGCTGCCCTGTGCTTCTCATTCTGGATGTCTGGTTTTTGTCAATTTGATCTTAGTATCAGCAGTGGGATGAGGAGTCCACTTGGCCAGTGGACTTGTAAAAATAGGAATTGCCTTGTATAAATAGGAAATATGAATCCATGGGTCTGTACTCTTTAATTTAGCTGAGTGCAGGTTAATGAAGAGTGCCTGATAAGGTCCCTTCCAGTGAAGCTGGAGGGAGTCTTGAAGCTGATGTCTTTTCTGATACATACAATCTCCAGGCCTTAGGTGTAGAATGGTCTTCCTCTCCTGGGAGCACACTGAGGAATCTGGGGTTGTGGAGACAGTGGAAAAGGGAGAGCTTTAGGAGGCCATAACGTGGCAGAGTGGGTGGTGTATTTCAAGCCTGCTGCTTTGGTAGTGCCATCAGGTACACTATTTCTTTTGCTTTCTCCTGTCTGGGAAGAGGAGTGAGCTTGGACTTTAATGCTAGCTAGAGCTCATAGGGCCTGAATGACATCCATAAGACCAAGAAGTTAAAAAGTCTCTCTGCTTCCATGGCATGCCAAATTCATGTGCTACCCAAAAGCCTTAACTCAGTTGGTAGAGTGCTTGCTCTGTGTGCTATAAGGCCCTGAGTTTGATCCCCAGCACTGCAAAAATGGGAGAAGGACCTAACAGCCCACTCCTGAAATAATCAACTGTTGAAAACCCTATGAATAGCAGGGAAGCACTGACATAGTGCCAGGCATGGCACGTAACAGTAACAATAAAGGTTGATGGTCTTGTCTTTAGTTATGAGGTGTGTTCTGGTGAGGGCATGGAGTTTGGCTTGTGTAGATCTAGCCTCAGGAAGGGGTCTTGATACTTTAATATTCTCATGGGGGACTATACCAAATCTGGCTTGGTAGTGGCCACTGAGTCCTCTAAGATAAAATCTATCCATAAACCAGTTATAGTATATATTACACAAGCAGTTTTCTTATAAATCTCATCACAGGTGAGGAGTTGATCAGCAGGCAATGCCATTATGAGGAACATCATTGGCTAAGAGAGATAGAGCAGCCAGGTTGAGCAGATTATATCCAGTTCCCATGAGTTGAGGTGAGGAGAGAAAGAGGATCTCACAGTCAGTCAAGGTGAGCAGCAGGGAGGTCCTGCCTGAACAGTGAGAGTTAGGAAGGGCTTCCATAGAGGGAAGAAATCAGGTGGTGCTGGAAATCTCTGACCATCTCCTCAGTGGCTATAATGAGAGTGGAGGTAGCAGCAAGTACCTTCAGATAAGGAGATAATCTTTGGGCCACTGAGTCTTGTAGCTGTTGGTGTGTTCTGTCCATCACAGAGCTAAGATAGAAGTCCTAGAGCATCTCCTTCCCATTCATGAACAAATAGGCAGAAAAGGAGGTTTAATTGGGGTGTCCCAAAGTAGGAGCTAAGGTCACTTGGTGTTTTATTTCCTCAGAGGATTGTGTTCTTTCAGAAGTCTTTGGTGCAAAGACAGGAGAGGAAATTTTAAGTAAAGTATGACAGGCTTGGGACATCAAAGAAAACCTTGGTAGCCAGTACTGGCAGTAACCTACACAACCTCAATCCACTCGGAGTTATCTTTTAGAATGGGGAAGAAGAAAAGCTCAAATGCCTTGGGAAGGACAGAGAGGTAGACCCTAGGGCATCAAGAGATGATCCAAACTTTTGACAGACATCTGAAAGAATTGCAGTTTTCCTTTGAGACTCCATGGCCTCTAGATGACAGACTGGAGTGAGTGGATGCAGTTGATGAGGCAAATCTCTTAAGGGTATGGAGAACATAAAAGTAGATCATCCATGGACTGAAGTAAGGCTGAGCCGTACTGGAAGAAGACATCAGCTAAATCATCCCAAACAATCTGAGAAAAATAGATAGACTTTCAGTATACCCTTAGGAAGGACTGCTCAAGTATACTATTGGCCCTTCCAGATGAAGACAAAGAGGTACTAGCTGTCAGAGTGTACTGATATACTGAAGAAATCACTACAGAGGAGGTCAACAACTCGAAAGTATTGGCCCTCAGAGAGAACACTGGACAGGTATAAGGAGTAGGGACCACTGGAGGTCAGGGCCTAGCTATATTGTTAATGGCTCTGAGATCCTATACAAATCAGCATTCTCTTCCATTAGGTTTGTGGAGAGGTAGAATAGGAGTATTGCAAAGATGGGTACAGGGAATAATAAGTACCTTTTGTATAGAGTTGCCCACTGTGAGGTGTATGCCCACCAAGGCCTCCAGATGTAGGGGAATATTCCTTGATATTGCAGAGTATCTTGTTATGATCCACCCAGATCTTAATTGGAGGTGCTGAATGGCTATGACTGATAATCAGTGGTGGAGTGTGCCCAGAGGCATTTGCACAATTCCTGAAGGGCAAGATGGGTGGGGTAGATGGGTACCTGAGTAAAAGCTACATTTATCAGACTATAGTCTTCTGGTGGGATTAATTCTAGTAACATTTCCCTTTTAGAAAGGAATAAGATATGGGCTTGATATACTCCCAGAAAATCCCTCCCCCAAAGGTGTATGGGGACCAACCGGATGACTAAGAAACAGTGACTTCCCAAGACAGTGTGTAATTGGAATGAAATGAGTAGCAATTAAGGAACTGTCAAAGGTTGTTTAGCAACCCTGACCATTTGAATAAATTCAGAATCCTGGAGAGGAGACAATGAAAGTGTGTCAGGGTTAAAAATGGCAGAGTAGCCATGTCATTCAGAGCTCTGACTCATTCATCCCCAATTCTAACAACTGATTCCCCTATTTAGCTGGTTTAAAGTAGGGAAAATGTCCCCTGAGTGTCCCCTCTGAATGTTTCCCTCTGAAGTAGCCTTATTGGGATTTCATTATATGCAGTGTTTATGTTTAAGACAGTCCTTTCATGAAATGCTCTGTATGTGTACAGAAGAAGGAGGCCTATTGATTCTGAGATGTAGGGCTTGCTGGGGCATCCTTCTATAATTGTTGGAATTGGAGGACCATTGGCTTGAGGGTTTCTCCAGGCAGTCTCAGGCTCTTATGGTTCTAGATTCTTTCTCTTTTCCTAAAGTCTCTAATATTTGGGGAGCTAGGAAAGCTATTTCCCGGGGACATTTTGCTGCCCAATTGAAATCATATGGCCAGGGTGCCAAGAGTCTCAGAAAGTCCAGCCACAGAGATTGCATTAAACAAGTTAAAGGTCTCATTATTCAGTTACTTAATCCCTGAATTTTTATGAAAGGTTTGTTCAGATCTGTCAAAGGAAAGTAATTAAAGGCTGATTTTTTTGTTGTTGTTGAGAGAGCTTATGGCTTTCTCATTCTTCTGATGGGGTGATAGAGAAAAGTTAAATGAATGTATTTTTGCAGGCTAGCTGCTATGCTTCATCAAATCCTAGAGCACCAGCTAGTTTAAAATCTTCAAGAAGTCTTTCTCATTTAGCAGCTAACATCCATTCCCAGGCCAGTACATTTCCCTACAAACATGGGAGTTGATACAGACCAGAAAATCCAGAATGGTAATCATTAATGATGAGGCCAAAGTGTCATCCAAATTCAAGGTAATTTGTTTTGCAGTTCTGGAAATCCTTGACAATGGCTAAAACTTCTGATTTAGGCCAAGAAGTGTGTGCAGTCTCTTAAAGGGAAGGATTGGGGAGGGGCCCACCAGATTGAAGAAAGCATGGATTTCAGAGAATGAAAAGAAGCAGATCTCAGGGGATGTTATGGGGTAGGGAGAAGAGAAGAGTGGAGAGCAGAGGGAAGATGGCAGAGAAGGGGCAGAGGAAGGGCAAAGATAAACAGTGGTAGCAGCATTTTCCATGGGAGGACAAATAGTTTTAGAGTCATTATCCCAAGCACTAGTATGTTTTGCTAATTTATTGAGGTGCTCATTTAGTTCATAGTTGTTCTCTTTGAAAGAAGCAACAATACGCTTTTTGGCTCACTTAGAAGTCTTGGAATACCACTTAAAGAATGTCTCCATGGATGCTGAGAGGTTCAATATTTACTGTTTGCACAGACAAATTCTAGAATTTGACCAGGAACATTTTGAGTCATCTTAAGTTGTCAGGGTCCCAAGATTTAGCTAATTACATTTTTCTGAACCGTAGTTTTTAGTCACAAAGCCTCCTGGAGTGCCAGGAGGCAGCAGACCAGCAGAAGATTTAGAACATGGCTTACCCACTTTGCACTGACCTAATGAGCAAATCCCTTCCTGTGCCATTGAAGATAATTGTGGGAGTCCCCACCACTGCCTTTATGGGTTGAGTCCAACAACGTAAGTGAGTGAGGGGGTGCCTTCTAAATAAAACCTGAATGAAGAAGTCCCCAAGGGATTCTGCACTGTGCCCCTGAATTGCTGGGGAGGCAATTGAGCTCAAAGGGCTCTTGCAGGGTCCCATGTGTTGGTCCAACACAGTGCCAGGAAGAACCAGGACAATCACTTCAGATCCCACTTTTGACACCAAGGAATGTCAGGAAAAATTCAGTAGGAATTTGTTCAAGATGAAAAGGGAGGCTCTATTCAAAGAAATAAACAATAAGAATCAGTTTGGAAATTGGGAAAATGCAGCCCTGATATACAACAAAAGTGTACTCCAAAGGAAGAAAGAGAGAGCTGGCTTGTGTAAACGAAGTTCCTACCCAGGTTCCCACTCAGGTTCACTATGCAAATAATGGATGCACGCAGGCAGGAAGTGCTCAGTCCTGATTGGTTGATTGTAGGCCACATCCTATTGGTCAGACCTGGGTAGGAAAATGGGATCTTCCAGAGGCTGTTTATCTTGGCAATTGAAACAGGAACACACCCAGGTATGAACCACAGAGTTTAGTTTGTGGTTCTTCCAGGAACACAGAATGTTTGTTATCCTCCTTTCCCTTTCCCCCAAGTAAGCAAATGGCTACCAGCCTCCATTCTGAATTTAGTCTCAGTTAGCCACTTGGGGCCCTTCTTGGAAATTCAACTTTTCTTAAGTTCTCTGTTCCCATGTGTGTGTGTTTATTTGTGTATCTACGCATCTATGTATCTGTGTGCATGTCTGTATATATGTGTGTGTGTGTGTGATATTAGTCTTAAAGTACCCTAGCCAGCAATGTATACTTGTGATATGGTTTATTGATATGGTTCTTCATTTGAATAGAGGTGTACAATAAAATCTACTTAGGATATTAATCAGTAATACTTCTGAATTCAATAATAGCATAAGTACAGGCCAAATGTGTAGTTAACCACAATGAGCTTTATTCTGACATTGGACTCAAAACCAGCTTTATAGAAAAGGAAAAGTGGCCAGGCATGGTGGCACATGCCTGTAATCCCAGCAGCTTGGGAGGCGGAGTCAGGAGGATCGCAAGTTCGAGACCAGAGGCAGTCTGAGTAATTTGGTAAGACCCTGTCTCAGAAAAGTAAAAAAATGGGCTGGGGGTGCAGCTCAGTGGTCCAGCACTTGCAGAGCAAGCAAGCGCAAGGCCCTGGGTTCAACCCCCAGTACCACAAAAAAAAAAAAAAAAAAAAAAAAGGAAAAGCAAAGACATCTACAGAAAATAACTCCAGAGCCAGAGTCAAATGCGGTCTCATGCCAGATGAAGCACACTGTGGAGTGAATGTCTGTCTGCTGTTCTGCCCCCTTACTGAACACCTTCTATCCACACTTTCTGTCCTCCAACTCGCAAGGATTTCATATTGTCTCCCAGCAAGCCAGAACTTCTTTTCTCAATAGGTAATTAGTATCCCAACCCTCCTCCCTATTAAAGCTTACCCATCCTGTGTCCTATTCCCAAATTCTCTGCCTGTGGTGATAGAGGTGAAGCCTAAAGGTGAAGCTGAATGCCAATGTGCTCAGGGGCAGTGATGGCATCTGGATGGGACTTTTGCAATGGAGTGTCTATGTACAGGTCATACCTGAAGGGAGAGCCTGCAGCCGTAGCCCCCGTCAGATCTCAGAAGTTAAGCAGGGTCAGGCCTGGTTAGTACTTGGATGGGATACCACCTGGGAATACCAGGGGCTGTAGGCTTGGGAGAAGGACCCAACAACCCACTCCCAAAAAATCAATCCACCATTGAAAACCCTATGAACAGCAAAGAAGCACTGACAATAGTGCTTCACCTGTTGTACACAGGGTCGCTATGAGTCAGATACCGACTTGACCGCACGAAACAACAACAACCTGAAGAGTACATATCTCAGCAAAGAGGTTGGGAGCTGTACTTAGGGTAGGATGGCTCTCTCTCAGATCAGTCTAGGTTTCTGGTCATTTCTGACCAGGCTGATGGAGCTTCCATCACATGGCATTCTCAAACCCCTCTCTCTCTCTGCTTTTAAAGTAGACAAGTAATCCAGCCCCCTGAGCCTCAAATGCAAAAAGCTCAGAGTCCAGCCCAGATTCTGTGATTTACTCTGTCTCCACAGACCAAACAAGAACTAATTTTAAACAAACCGAGCTTGGTGTAAAGGCTCAGGAAAGCCAAGCAACATGACAGGGAAGACTGCACGCTCCACCCAACTGTTGGCTTTCTCCGGAGCCTTTCAGGGACTAAGCACTGGTTTGGGGTTTGGGATGTCATCCATCCTATCCTGAAATTCCCTTTTCAAGACAGGGTTAGAAAACCCTTCCCACAGTGGCCCCCTCCCAGACAGAAGTAGCTCCTTCTTTTGTCCTCCTTTTGCTTTTCAGAAAGAATTCAAGTCTGGATTCCTATAAAAGAGGAGCTGATAACAGATTCCTGCTTAAAATTGCCTCTCACACCCCATCCTGCCCTCCCTCCCTGCCAGGAGTTTCTGTATCCATGAGATTTCTCCAAAAGGCCAAACCAAGAGCAGACATTATATACATAAAATACAAAAATGCTACAGTTTGGATAAGAAATGTTTAAACATGGTGCTGTATGGGGAGGTTCTGGAAACCTTAGGAGATGGGACCTAGTTGGCAGAAAGAGGTCACTGGGGAGTGGGTCCTTAGGGGTATCTTGTCCCTGGCCACTTCCTGTTCTTCCTCTCTGCTCCCTGACCACCATGATGTGAACTGCTCTGCTGTGCCCTGCCCTCCCCACCATGCTGGGCTGACACCTCTAAACCCAAGAGCTGAAATAAATCTCTCTTCCCTTAAGTTCTTCTCTCAGGTGTTTTTGTCACAGAGATGAGAAAGCTAACTAATACCAAAAAAATGGTGTTTATAATAATTTGTAAATTGATTTATAATACCTAATGCATAGTAATATGTAATAAGAAAAATTTTGCTCATTAATATTATTATAATTATAAATTATATAATACAATAAGATATAAGATAATGTAATAATTTATAATATAAAACACAAATATTTTTTTCTCTGTTCATTTCTTCTCAGGAATTGACTCATGTAATTGTGGGGGTAAGAAAGCCCAAAATCCATGGGGCAGGCTGGAAGCTGAGGCATAAGTTAGTGCTACCACCTTAAAACAGAATTTCTTTTCTAGGAAAGCTGTTTCTGCTCCCACGGCCTTCAACTGGTTAGAGGAAGTCCACCCATATTATTAAGGGTAGTCTCCTTAACTTAGAGTCCACATTTGTTAATGTTAACCACATCACAAAATATCTTCTCAGCAACATTTAGACTAATAATCAGTTAAATGGCTGGGAACAGTAGGCTGTCCAGGATGACACATAAAATTAGACTTCACAGTTTCCAATGGCTTTGCTGGCACCTGAACCTCTATGAAAGTCACATGTCATAGAAGCTTTGGGTTTGCACAGTGTTTGTGGACCTGGGATACAAGCACAACTCCACCCTAAGTCAGACAGTATCACCCATGAAACAAGAGGTCTCAGTATCTCAAACAATAATGAAGTAACTCCCAGGCTGGGTGCTTATTATGTGCTCAGCAATTTGCTAGACTCTGCAGCAGGAGCATTTTACTGAACTTATTCCACTGAAATAAATCCCTGCATCCTTCCTTGATAGATGAACAAAACCAAAGGATCAGAAAGGTTGAGTCATTTGCCTAGGGTCACACAGTGTTTTGGTAGGGGATAAGGTTTGAATCTAATCATTCTAACTCCAGAAGCCTGCGTCTGTCGTGCAGAGAGTTATTATCTCTGAGTATTTATTGGTAGTTTCTTTTCTTCCTTCCATTCCACCCTCCCTCTTTCTCTTTCTTTTATTCCTCTTTCTTCTCACCCACCTTCTAACTACTGTTACCAGTGTCTACACTATGCTCCTCCCTGAGCTTGGAAGTTAGTGGGGACAGGGTGGGGTGGGAGCAAATATTAAGGAGACATGGGTAGAGTTGAGATGCTCAGAGTCTTTGATTAGCAACTGATGGGGGCAAAGCAAGGAGAGAAGTTTTGAGCTGCAAAACATGTTTGTGCCAAAACTAAAAATCTGGCTCTGAATGGAGTTAAAATGTTACCTCTAGTTCAAGTCTGGATTCCCATAATAGAGGAGCTGATAACTCCTGCTTAAAATTGCCTCTCACATCCCAACCACCCTTCCTCCATGCCAGGGAGTTCTGTATCCATGAGATTTCTCCCAGAAGCCAAACCAAGAGCATACATTACGTATATAAAATATAAATATGTTATAGTTTAGATAAGAAACGTCCCCCATAGGGTCATCTTTCAACACTTGATGGTGATATTTGGGGAGGTTCCAGAAACTTTAGGAGGTGAATGGAGGAAGGTCCCTGGGGGGTGGGCCCTTGGGGGTATCTTATCCCTGGCCACTTCCTGTCCCTCCCTCTGTGCTCCTTGGCCACCATGACGTGAACTGCTCGGCTCTGCCTTGCACTCCCCACCATGATGGACTGAGAATATCTGTCTTCACTCACAGTTATAGTACATTGATGACACTTCCTCTGAGTTCCACATTAGAAGGGACAAAGATGCTGCTCAACTCAGTCCCTGTCCTCAAGCAAATTGCTTATCACATCCTAGATCTTCATGGAGGGAGAGTGCAGCTTCACCTAGGACAGTCACCTGCCCAGTAAATTACACATGACATTTGCTTTGCAGATTTGTCCTGACTCAGCCTTGGGTGGGAATGACAACTCCATTGCATGATCACTGTTACATTGTGCAACGTTCAAAATTGGAGATCTGAGAGCGTTGCTCCACAGAAAGGCAAATGGAAACAGAGTTCGCAGCTGTCAACCAGGAATGAGCAGCTTCCCTTTCGCCTCCAAGGAAATCAACCCAGATGAAAACTGGCTGATGCTCTGGTCCACCAGAGGCTGAAGAACAAAACCACAAAATGGAAACTGCCCAATTCTAATTTAATTCGGAAGAACAAACAGGGAATCACTCAGCAGACCTCAAATCCCCAGTCAGAAGATTATGCCCATGGAGCAAATAGTTTTATGGACCATCTACCCCATGACTCTCTCCTGTCACAGCAAGCAGATTAAAATAGCTCATGATGACTTGGTGAGTGACATTCTTGTGATTACATTGTGGGCAGTGTTGATCTTGTGCTTTTTAAAATACAAAGTCAAATACACAATAGAAAAATGTGTAAAAGAGCCGAGTACTACTGTGTGAGGCTTGCATTTAATTTCTCTCCCTTACATCAATCAAGATTCTGCTCAAATGCTACCTCCTCAAAGAGGTCTTCCCTTGAAATGACATCTGGACCACTGAACACTCATAATGTCTAGATTTGCCTTATTTTCTTCCTGGCATCTGATTTTAAATTTGGTTGTTTATTTACTTCTGATCATTCTCCCCTTTTAGAATGTAAGGTCTATGAGAACAGAGACACTGGGGTCATCATAGCTGGACATAAGCTGGAATCAAGAAATATTTGTCAAGTGAATGAATTGATGGACTGACCCACGAATCAGTCACTTCAAAGATCCTGATGAAAATGAGCGGTCTTGGGATTTGATATTCAAATTTTCTCTTTTGAGAGTTACTCTGAAAATTCTTGACCGCAGTTTCGAGTCCCATATGTTATTCTTAGACCGCTATTAGGGAGTACCTGACTTAGCTGATCAGCGAACCACCTGTGAAATTTTTCTACTTGGCTCAGGGACTGAAATGTCCTTGAAGAGATATAGAGTGAAAAGTGTGAGGTCAAGAGCTGAAAATCAGACCACCTCACCCCAAATCCTGGACCTGGCATTTCCTCCATGAATAGCCTTGGAATATTTATTTAACATTTGTATGTTTTAGTTTCCTTGTCTATAAAACAGGGTGGATACCAATTGTGTCTACTTTACAAGGTTTCATGTGAGGAAAAATAAACAAATCCATATAAGTCATATGTACTGGCACATAGGGAGCATTTGGTAGGGACTTGTGATTAATAATATTAATATTTTGAAAAATTAATGGAAATGTACTCTCTTATAGAGGGCCAGTGCTTGAGTGAGCTGAGCAGAGCACCTGCAATTCAAACTATAAAAGATGCTCACCCTCGGGTGCCAACAGTGCACCTGTCTCACTCCAAGTATGAGACATTTAGTGCTTAAGATGAGTCACTCACCTCACCCTAATCCTGATTCTGCAAGAAATGGACTTCTGAGAAATAAAATTAGAGTAAAAAACTATAAATGTAGTCTGTCTCATGGTATACTAATGTTTAGAGAAAACATGTGGCTCAAATGAAATGTGCTAGAAGAAAAGAGCAGGAGCCAGTACAACAGCTGAAGCAACAGTCAGATTTTAGTGAATATATTCCCCCAGGTCTCTGAGTGATCCTTGCTAAGGATCAAGCATTCTTAGGGCTAATCTTCATATGTGCTTGAGGTTCCTTAGGCTTCCATCCAGTATGTCTATAGGTGGCTCCAAACAAAATTATACAAAGAGAGATCTTTTCAGTGTATGAGTAAAGAAGAAATTCCATAGCTGGGCACTGGGGCACATGCCTGTAATCACAACGACTTGGGAGCCAGGCACGGTAGGGCATGCCTTTAATCCCAGCAGCTCGGGAGGCAGAGGCAGATTTCAAGTTCCAGACCAGAGGCAGTCTGCATAATTTGGCAAGACCCTGTCTCAAAAAAAGTAAAAAAATGGGCTGGGGGTACAGCTCAGTGGTCCAGCACTTATAAAGAATGCAAGTGTGAGGCCTGGGTTCAACCCCCAGTACCACCCAAAAAAAAAAAAAACAAAGAAAATACAAAACAAAAAAACCACAACGACTTGGGAAGTGGAGGCAGGAGGATCACAAGTTAGAGGCCAGAAGTGGCCTGCATCACTTAGCAAGTACCTGATGCACAAAAATTAAAAATGGGCTGAGGGTGCAGCCCAGTGGTAGAGCTCTTGAAAAGTATGTGTGAAGTCCTGGGATCAACCCCCAGGTACCACAAAAAAAGAAATAAATAAAATTTTAAAAATTCTTCATCTTAGCAAAATGCATTGGTAAATGCAATACCAATGACATTATATTCCAAGACTATACAAGACAAAAATATTATAAGGTAGGGGCTTTAAGAGAAGGCCTCAAACCATCAGGTACCCAACTTGTCCACCTATGTTGGCAAAGACTGCTCATTCCTACATATCATGATGGTGTTCCTGCTGTGTTGTGTGGGTCTGATTGATTTTCTCTGGTTGAGAAGTCAAAGACACTCACATATAGACTGGAAATGTAGAAGGCTACTGTCTCAGACGCACTTTATTCCTAAATTCCACTCAGTAACAACAACATATCAGGTGATGGCAGATAAACCCAATCAAATCTTCTCTTTCAGAGAGTATGACTACTTGTAAAAGACAAGGCTGGTCTCTGAAGCCCAGTGCTATGATTTTGGTGTGGTTTGTCCCCTTGGAAACGCATGCTGAAATGTGGTCCTAATGTAATAGCATTGAGACATGGTGGAACCTTAGGAGGTGATTTAATTATTGAGAGGGATTAATGTAGCTCTTGTGGGATTGGATCTACTACCGCAAGAGAAGACTATTAGAAGGTAAGGCTGCCCCTCATGTTTCATCTCTTCTGCACAAGCCACATTACCCTTCCTCTTTTTTACTGTGTTATGATGTACCATGCAGTGCTCGCCAAGTGCAAGGACCATGTTCTTGAACTTCCAGCCTCCTATACTATGAGCTAAATAAACTTTCCTTTATACATTACTTGGTCTGTGTTATATCATTATTGCAACAGATAATAGACTATGATACCTAGTTCTTTATGAGGTATACTATACCTTACAGTCTCACTGGTACTAGGATCCAGGGAGATACTATGAGGAAAGAGATAGCATCCCTTTTTCCCCTAGACCTGCACCAACCCTTGGAAGAAAATGCCCATTACTGACAGCTGTGGGGTCTTCTTTGCAGAGCCTAACATACCATCCCATACTTACACATAATATCTAAATATTTTAATGCATTTTAGTAACAGACTGGAAAAGGGAAGAAAAGCAAATAATACAAGGCTGAAATACAAAGAACAAATGCATCTATCTATCCTGTTGTCCTTCCAACACAGATTACTGATTTTGCAGAGTTGATAAAAAATAATCACAGTAGTATTCATGCTGCTTCTACATTTTAATTATTCATCCATTATATCTACAACAAAAATGAAGCTCAAAAGAAGGGAAAAAGGAAAACTGAAGCTCGGAGCTACAAAGAAAATCATTGCTGTACATTATTGGTGCATTTAAAAAACTATTATTATTAGGTGCTGTCTAGTGGTGTCTGACTCACAGCGACCCTCATAGGGTTTTCAATAGCTGATTGTTTCAGGATTGCCTTGGGAGTGGATTGCCATGTTTTTCTCCCATTTTTGCAGTGCTGGGAATCAAACCTGGGACCTCAGAGACTGCAGAGCAGCACTCTATCAACTGAGCTAAATCCCAGCCCAAAAGAATTCCATAGGTTTGCTTAATCCCATTGTTTCACTCTTATTGTTGTTGTTGTCAGGTGGCATTGAGTTGGTGTCCAACTCATAGTGACCCTATGTACAACAGGCGAAGCACTATTGTCAGTGCTTCTCTACTATTCATAGGGTTTTCAATTGTATATTGATTTTTGTGGGTTGCCAGGTCCTTCTCCCATGCCTGCAGTATCTGGTGCTCCCAGGTGGTCTCCTAACCAAGTACTAACCACATCCAACCCTGCTTATCTTCTGAGATTTGACTGGATCGGACACCACAGTGCTATGGCTACAGGCTGTTTCCCTCTTACCCTAAATAAAACATGACTTCTAATACTGATAATATTTATAATTTGAAATAAATTCAGACTAAGAGAATAAAATGGAAAAGAAATCTGTAATTATGGTTACAATTTACCTTAAAGTAGCAGCTTACAAATGTGTTATTGGCTTGGGGTTTTTGTTGTTGTTGTTGTTGTTGTTCTTGTTGTTGTTCTTGTTCTTGTTGTTGTTGTTTATGGTACTGGGGGTTGAACCCAGGGCCTCACACTTGCATGCTTTGCAAGTGCTGGACCACTGAGCTGCGCCCCCAGCCCATTTTTTTTACTTTTTGAGACAGGGTCTCGCTAAGTTACACAGACTGCCTCTGGTCTCAAACTTGCAATCCTCCTGCTTCCTCCTCCAGAGCAGTTGGGATTACAGGAGTGCGCCACCACGCCTAGCTACAAATGTGTTATGGGAACTATTAAACCATTTAACTAACTCCAAGGCTATCCAACATATTCTACCATTTTTGTTCCTTCTTCTTATCCGTTTAACCAAAAGGTGGTGATAGGTCATCATCCAGGTGATGGTCCCTCCAAATCAAGTGTTCACCTCCAGGTTCCAGATGTCCTAGTTAAACAGCTGGGAGAGGAATTTGACTCTCATGGAAAGGATTTAAGACATGGTTTAGTCATTGACTTCCAATGTTTGCTCTATCTTCTTACAGAGGAGTTCGAAATGGAGCTGTGAAGTTTCCCAAGCTCCACGCAGGTCACTAGGATCCACCCCGCAAACAAAAGTTCTTCTCTCCGAAGACATGTCATCTATGAAACATCTAGGAAGGAATTTCCTGGCTCTGCTTCCTGGTACAGTCACAACCTGGTATCTTCTCTAACCCAATTGACCTTAGCAATGGACTCCCACAGAATCTATATTTAGTGAACCGGATGAATTGGTTAATTGAAACAGAAAACGCAACAAGAACTCCCAGTGCTAATACAAATCCACGACCACCCGCCTCGTTTCCCGTCTCCCCACACTGATCTGCAGCCTCTGGAGAAGACTGAACTAACAAGTACTAGTGCCTTTGATTCAGAAAAGAACAAAGTCAAGGACAGAGGTCCAGAAGATTCAATACATTTTTCATCCAATGTATTCAACTTTTGAAATCTCCATTCCCCCTTCCCTTAGCTGTCTCTCCTACTGTGGTGGTGGAAATTTCACTTCAGGATGGGAGCACCAGAAGGAGATGAAGAAACCACATTTTTACTTTGTTACTAAGTAAAGAGATGCCATGGACTGTATCTTCCTGCTCTTCTTGCTGTGTGGGGTGATGTAGAGCTCAGGTAAACATTCACTGAAGGCCCCATAGCCCTGCCCACTGTGAGGGGCTATAGCCCAGTGCCCTTCACCACACAGTGGGCTGACAGAACCTCTTTCAGCATCCTATAAGAGAAAACAAATACCAGGAGCCTTCTCCTGGATAATGGGAGAAGGACATGGCAATCCACTCCTGAAGCAATCCTGAAACAATCAGCCATGGAAAATGCTATGAGGGTTGCTATGAATTGGACAGGACTCAATGGCACCCAACAACAATGGAGTTCTTTTAATGGACCAATCAATGGTACCTAACAACAACTCCTGGATAGGAAGCCAGAAAGGGAGCTTTCACCCTCAGAGTGTTAAGGCGAAGTTGCACCAAAGGCAATAGTGAGCCTGACTCCTTGATACCAAAAAGAGAATGATACTGCCCTTCTGAAGACCCCTAGAGTCTTGAACTAGGACGTTAACATGCTCAAGTGTTTTCACAACCCCCATGGGAGGGAAATGGCTGGAGGGTTACACCATGAGAAATGATTACTTCCAGCCACCATTCTCATTTCAACACACAGATCAGGTCACACACATCTCCAGCGTCATCCCTTATGGGTTTGGGATGAATTTCAAAGTCCTTACCATTGCTTTGGGAGAAGGATGCTACAATCCACTCCCAAGGTAATCCCGAAACAATCAGCCATTGAAAACCCTATGAGGATCGCTATGAGTTGGATACAACTCTACGGCACCTAACAACAAAAACCATTGCCTTGACTGATCTGGACCCAGCCTATATTCCCAGCTTTCTTTCTCACCCTATCTCAACCCTACCAACTGTCCACCTTCCAGTCATCTCACTGACCTGATACACAGTTTCCAGAACCATCCATAATTTCTCTTGATACCTGGATTTTGTACATGCCATTACCACTATCTGGAATATATTTTCTTAGCTGCAAGAGAGAAGGATTTTACAAGGAAAATATGAAATGACACAGGAAATATCAAAAGAAGATGGAAAGAATTCACAAAGTCATTATGCCAAAAAGACTAGGTGGATGATCAACCATATCAAGAGGTTGCATATGCTCAGGAATCAAAGGTACTGAAGAGGAAGTGCAAGCTGCTTTGAAGGAATTGGTGAAACACAAGGCTCCAGGAATTGATGGAATACCAACAGAGAAAAGCTGTTGCCAAAGACTTCTTTAAGGTGTTAAAAAGTAAAGACGTCACATTGAAGACAAAGATGCACCTGACTTATGCCATGGTATTTTCAGTCACATCCTATGGTTATGAAAGCTAGATGTTCAATAAGTGAGACGGGAAAAAAATAGATGCTTTTGAATTACGGTGCTGGAGATGAATGTTGAATACACCATGGACTGTCAAAAGAACCAACAAATCTGTTCTAGAAGAAGTGCAACAAGAGGGCTTCTTGGAAGGTAGGATGGCTAGACTACGTCTTACATGTTTTGAACATGTTTTGAGGAGGGACCAGTCCCTGGAGAAGAACATCATATTTGGAAGAGTGGCAGGTCAATGGAAAACAAGGAAGATTCTCAGCTAGATGGACTGACACAGTGACTGCAACAATGGGCTTAAACGTAAAAAACATCATGTGTCTGGCACAGTGTCAGGGAGTGTTTTGTTCTGTTGTAAAAAGGGTTGCTAGGAATTGGACTCTACTAGATGGCACCTAACAACAACAACAATCACACTATCTGGAATCTATTTTCTTAGCTATGAAATATAGTTGTGTGCTATAATAAAAGTTCATTCCATACAAATGATCCATATAGAATATCCGTAGATCGTCCTTTTTAATGGCAGATCTCCATGGCTCTGAGTATCTGCTCTGCACTTGCTACCAGTGTAACCTTAGACAAGTCATCAAGCCCTGTAGGTCTGTCTTCTTATCATCAAAGGGAAAGTGACCCCCGGACCTCATCAGATGCAGCTGTTATAAGGAACAAGTGCAATCCTAAGATAATCGTGCCTGGTGCTATGGCAGGCATCCAGCAGTAATCAACTCCGTTCAAGGTAACTGTCACCATCATTGTCATCACTCTTGTCATTATCAAAATGCTCACTCAAGTAGCTCCACTGCACCTCTCTATGCTGACATGTGCTGCTTTTAAACCTTGATACCATGCTGCACATTCTTGTTGTTAAGTGTCTGTTCGAGTTGTGTCTGACTCATAGCGACCCTCATAGAGTTTTCAATGGCTGATTGTTTCAGGATTGCCTTGGGAGGGGATTGCCACATCCTTCTTCCATTTTAGCAGTACTAGGAATTGAACCCAGCACCTCAGAGACTGCAGAGCGGCGCTCTACCAACTGAGCTAAATCCCAGCTCTGCTGCCCATTCTACAGCTACAAAAACCTTGTGCAGTGTAACCCACCTTCCACGGTGCTTGAAGACCACCCCCTACCATGCCCACCTTTGAGAATGGAAACCACAGGACTTTTGTCCCACAGATATTCTCAGCAGGGTGAAACTACCTAAGGCACCCCCAGGGCTCAGGTGGGCTGCCTCTTGCTATCTTTGGTGGACGTTGCTCCTTCCTAAGCCTATCCAGACGCATGTGTGCAACTCCAGGGAGCCCGGACAGATAGATACCACACTCCTCAAATGTTTACTTTTCTTATTTTAGTTTAGTGTAGGTTAGTTATTTTTGGACATAGGGTCTCACTATGTTACCCAGGCAGGCCTCAAACTCCTGAGCTCAAGTATTCCTCTTGCCTGGGCCTCCCAAATAGCTGGATTTAAAGGCAAGGGCCATGGCCCCAGCTACCCTTGTCATAATTTTAAATGTGGAAACTGAGGCATTTAAAGACAAGCTGCCTCAGGTCACATGAGTAAACTATTCAGCTGTTTCTCTGGCCTCTGGTCCCCATCCTCCTGCCCACTGCTCACACACCCCAATCAGCAGCCCCTAACCCTGGAACCCTCCCTTGTTCCCAGAGGCGCCACAGGCCCTTCACAGTTTAGCTTTCCCTGCTCCCAACAATGGCCATCTGTAAGAGGCCCTGGGCGCCTGGAATTTGAAATTGTTTTTCTTCCCTCCCTTTCTGAAGCGCAGATTGTTCCTAAGCTCTGGGTGCCCCGTCCAGTGCGGGCCTGACTCGCTGACACCTCCGGTTGCCTTGAGGGTCTGGGTTTGTTTTTACAGGATGGCTCCTGAGCAAGGCAGGCTGGCCTAGTGCTCGCTGCCTATGAAAGGTGCTCTGCACTTAGGTATGTATTTGCAGGGAAGTAAACTTCAAGAATAAACAGAAAATAACACACACCCCACATCCTGCCAGCCAAGCCCCGGCCTCCCCAGTTCTGACAGGTGATCCATTTTGACTTCCTTACAGACGCCCACCCAGGCCAACTGCAGGCCTTGAAGCATAGCCAGCAGGCCAGAGCACAACCAGGATTCTTCATGTTCTGCAGGTGGGGGCTTAAAAAACATCCTTGGCCTCTGTGGCCCAGGCTCCACACACATCTGAAACCCAGGGAAAGCCCTGCCTTCCTCTTGAGGTTATTGTGCAGATTGGCATTCATGCCTACCCTAGGCCAGAGAGCGTGGTGCCAAGGCAAGCTGACATTGGCAGCATCTTTACATTCTTGAAGCATACCAACTTTTTTCCTACCTCAGGACCTTTGCATATACTCTCTTCTCTGCCTGGGATGCCCTCTCTCCTCCAGTCTCCTCTCATTCCTCCTCTTTGTGAATGGCACCCCTCAGCCTTTAGCTGAAGTGTCATCCTCTTAGGGATCCCCTTCCCTAGCTACCCTGTCCAAAGAAGAGAACCCCCTCCCCACTGCAATTTTTCTCTGTTTTGTTCACTTTCTTTAAACATCTCTCCCAATTTCTAGTCATTTTTATTCGCCTCACCCTCCTGCCTAAACCTTCAGCTCCTTGCAAGCTTCTTTCTGCCGTGGCAGCACAGTGCCTGGAATTTGACAAGGACTCCATCAATATCTGTTGAACTAATGAACACATGTCCTTGCTTTGCCCAGCTTAATTAGTTCAAAGGAGAGATCAAAAGCAGCCACTGAAGCCCAGAATCACTGACCCTGCTGATAATTTTATCCCCAGCTGAGCTCAGGTGAACAATAAATGTCAGAAAGATACAGAGCCCAAAGACCAAGGAAGTAAATGATCTTGCTGCCAGAAAGGACATCATCAAATCTCCAATTCTTGATGGTGGATGTGATAACTTGGGCTCAGCATACAATAGCAACTACATTACGTTTTTGTCCATATCTTCTTGAGAATCTTCCTACCTGCATAAATGTGTATGCATAAAAAATACCTAAACCATTGAAGAATTAAGCTGTGGATTGGATGAAAAATATTGTCAGTGGCAAATGAATACAGAGGAATTCATACAATATGAATTATTGAGATCCTTGGACTATAACTAAATGAATCATGTGATTCTGCCCTTGGTAGCTAACCACCTGGCTCAGAAAACAAAATGTACAATGATGAAAAATGCAGAAAGTGTATGTGATAACTATTTGGTAAGGTACTGTGAAGATCAGAATGAGTTAGAATTGTTATTTTTAGGTGCCATGGAGTCGGATCCGGCTCATAGCAACCTAAATACAACAGAACAAAACACTACCCAACACTGTGCCATGCACACCATCTTGTCATGTTTGAGCCCACTATTGCAGCCACTATTTTTTTTGTGTGTGTCTTATTTTGAGTTGTGCCACATCAGCAGAAGGAGGACCCAGGGGCTTTACTTCATTCCCATCATTAAAGTCGACTCTACTTGAGGACGAAACTCTTCCTCCATTGTTTTTTGAATCCCTTCCAGCCTGGGGGACTCATTTTCTAAAACTATATTTGACAGTGCTTCTCTGCTCTTCATAGGGATTTCAGTGGCCAGTTGCTTTGGGAGTGGGCTGTTGTGTCCTTCTCCCTACTCTGTCCTAGTCTGGAAGCTCAGCTGAAACCTGTCCACCATGGGTGGCCCTGCAGGTATCTGAAATACTGGCAGCATAGCTCTCAGCATCACAGCAACATGCAAGCCTAGACAGTATGACAAGCTGACAGATACATGGAGGGGAATTAGAATTGTTGTTAGGTGCTATTGAGTTGCATCCAGCTCATAGAGACCCTATGTACAACAGAACAAAACACTCCCCAGCACTATACCATGCCCAGCACTACGCCAGTGCTTCTCTGCTGTTCATAGGATTTTCAATGGCAGATTGGGAATTGTATCAAGAGCAGATTGCCAGGTCGTTCTCCTATTTTTGCAGTGCTGAGGATTGAACCCAGGGCCTTAGAGAGTGCAGAGCAGCATTCTACCAACTGAGCCAAACCCCAGCCCCAGGGTTAGAACTAGATAGGAAAAAAATTACAAAGAACTCTGGCTCCAAAAAGTTGTAAAGAGATGGGCACAGAAAAATTGTAACATTTTGGAACAAGAAGAGAGATTTGTTTTGTCCTTAGGTAAAACCCCCTTATTTACAAATGCAGAAAAGGAGGCCCAAGGCCTTCACCTGGTTTCTACGGTAGAGGGGGTATTGAAGAGTCTCCCAGGCTCACAATCTTTCCACTCCATCGTCTGAGCCATTTCAGGAGTAACCCTCAGCTCTGAGCGCAGCGTGAGTGAGCAGGCGTGGCCATGTCTGCAGTAACAGGATGCAGTAACAGGATGAGACTGCAGTAACAGCAGAGACATGACGAGAAAGTCCTGGAGGTGGACAGAGGGTGGCTGGTGGCTGGTTCTTTCAGAGAACACCCTTATTTTTGGCCTGGTGGCTTGCTGAGCAGCACCTGAGTCACTGCCCTTGAGGCGGGTGACCAAGGCAAACAGAGGCTCACACATCGCTCCTTTCACCCCAGGCACCATGGGCGCTCACCAAAGTCTTTGTTGATTTGCTTTGACTGGAACGCTGGGCCTCTAAGAGAGAGAGAGGGGCGTCTGTGTCCCGCCCCTGGAGTGTTCTATGTATGTCAGGAGAGTTCAGGGCAAGAATGACATCCACTGCCTCTCTCGGAGATAGACATGGGAACATAACACAGTGGGCCTGGAAGATGTGGAAGAATGTGGCAGCAAATGGAAAGGTAGCACAGAGATGCCAGTTTTGCTCCCCCTTTGCCACTTGCAACTACACCCATGCGTGGTACCATGGGTGTGGCCCCCTCTCTCCAGCCTCCCCAGAGAAATCTGCATTCCAATGATACTTCTTAATAGCTACATGACCTTGGGCATGACTTTGACCTCTTCTTTCTTTCTTCCTTTCTCCCTTCCTTTCTTTCTTTCTTTTTCCTTCCTTCCTTCCTTCCTTTCTCCCTCCCTCCCTTCCTCCCTCCCTCCCTCCCTTTCTTTCTTTCTTTCTTTCTTTCTTTTTTCTCTCTTTCTTTCTTTCTTTCTTTCTTTCTTTCTTTCTTTCTTTCTTTCTTTCTTTCTTTCTCTTTATTCTTCAGTACTAGAGGATTGAACACAGGGCTTCCCACCTGCTAGACAAGTGCTCTACCACTGAGCTACACTCCCAGCTCCTTTTTTTATTTTTTATTTTGAGATAGGGTCTCACTAAGTTACTAAGGCTGCTTCTGGCCTTGAACCTATGATCCTCCTGCCTCAGTCTCCTGAGTCACTGGGATGACAAGCATGCAGCATGGCAACCAGCATAAGATTTTTTTTTTTTTTTTTTTTGTCCAGTGCTGAAGATCAAAGCCAGGGCCTTGGTCATGGCAGGCAAGTGCTCTACCACTGAGCTACACATCCAGCATGATTTTGTCTTATTTGGGCCACAACCACCCCCTGTCCTACCAAGGGCAACTGCAGGAGCTCAGTGGACATCATCTCTCCTTTCCTTCCTGATAAAAGTAATCCACAGAGAGTGGACGCCACCCCGAGAAAGAGACAGCAACCCTGGGTGGTCTGGTGACAAGACCATCAGTGTTTTGTGAAGACACAACCCTGAGGACTTTTCAAATCATGGAGGAAGAGCAGAAACTGCCAGAGAAGAGGAAGGGAGGAGACCATGGTTTGAAACTAGGGCAAGGTTCAGAATATATAGATGCAGAGTCCAGTGCTACCAAAATAGAGCATCTGGAGCATCGATTTCTTCTTCGGACCTCTGAATCCTCAAGTAAAAGTACAGAAGTTTTACTATTGACCTCAGAGGGTCTCCATATCCCTATGGTCCAAGGGTCTTAATAACACAGCAAAAAGTAAGAACAAGGACAAAAGAGATCACCTCCCTGGTTGTCTTCCCCATCACAGAGCAGAAGCCAAGTAGACAAAAAAAAAAAAAAAAAAAAAAGGATCGCATCAGGACCTGGTGGACTTTGTGATCCTCGGGATAGCAACAAAGAAATGACAGTGAAGTCCATGCACTGTTTTCACTCCAGGGAACCTCCGCTTCTCCCTAGGTTCTTGCTACATTTAGGAGAGGTTGGCTGCCCTGAGATGGGGCAGGTAGATAAGAAAATCATTGACACTGTCTCCAGCTTTGACCATGCTTGACTCTAAAGTAAACTCCTGTCCCCAAGCAGATTTCTCTTGCCTCCCCTTCCAGGGTGAAGGGAGAGAAACCAAGGAGATAAAGTAGGAATCCGGAATGGAAGTCCATCCTACGAAACAGCCCTCTCCACTCTATCTGGGCCTCTTGTAGCACTGTGGTGTGTAGACAGCTGATGTATCGCCTGTCACTGAAACACAGCCAGGCTAGGAAAGGACTTAAGACTCGGTGGTACCAGACGCAGAACCTTAAGAACTTCTCACTGCCCAAGTTGGAAAATCAAAGATCCTATGTGTGACTGGCTTGCTTGTCTGATAGTGCTATCCCTTTCCAAATTATCTGTGCCCCTTGAGGCGGATGTTTTCCTTTCCTAGGACTTCCAGAACAGACTATGAGGTGGGTTGGAAGAACATAAATATATTCTCTCACAGTTCTGGAGGCTGGAAGTTCAAAATCAAGGTGTCAGCAGGGCCATGCTCCCCCTGAAGGCTCTAGAGAAGGATTTGTCTCATGCATCACCCCTAGCTTCCAGTAACCTCAGGGTATCCTCGGCTTATGGGTGCTTCATTTCAATCCTCCATCCCAGATGTGGCTCAGGTCATATGGTTCCACAGCACCTTCCTTCTGGAAGTGACTGTATCTAAATTTCCCCTTTTTATAAGGATACGAGTCCTGTTGGATTAGTGGATTAGAGGCCCAGCCTACTCCACATGAATTCATCTTAAATAATTACATCTTCAGGGACTCTCTTTCCAAGTAAAGTCACATTACAGCATACTGTGGGGAACATCTTCTGGGGAAACACAATTCAGCTAACTTAGAATCAAGAGGTCAGAATTTGAAAGTGATATCCTGCCAAAATGAAAGGCCATCCCTGGAGTTCCTTCACCCGAGGTGGTATATTGAGGTAGTTGCCAATACGAGGAATGCCCAGACAGATACCAGCCTGTAGTCACTCTCGTTACCCTGTCAAGCACTCACAGCATTCCAGGCACCAGCTAACTTGACCCTAGAATGAATCCACACCAAAGCTGTTCCCATAACCAACAAATTCACATTATGTTGCACCCAAGTTGTTGTTGTTGTTAGGTGCCGTCGAGTCAGGTCTGACTCATAGAGACCCCCTGTACAACAGGATGAAACACTCTCCAACATGGTGCCATGCCCAGCACTATTGTCAGTGCTTCTCTGCTATTCATAGGGTTTTCAATGGCTGATTATTTTGGAAGTGGGCTGCTGGGCCCTTCTCCCAAGCCTGCAGTGCCTGGTATGCCCAGGCAGTCTCCCACCCAAGGACTTAACCAGGCCAACCATGCTTAGCTTCTATGATCAGGTGGGATTGGATGCCAGGGTGCTATGGCTGCAGACTGCACCCAAGTAGAAGTGAAATATTTCTTCTCCCGAATGAAGGAGAGGTCACAGAAGGGCTGAGAATAGAGACAGGCATCTAGGGGAAAAAAAATACATATATATATATACACACATATATATGCATTATATATATGTATATGTATATATATATGTATATACATATATACATATATATATATACATACACACATAGCAGCCGCGGAGTGAACGGGGAAGCTGGACCCGCGTCTAGAGCTAAGACGCGGCTCCCCTCCCTTCTGTTGCGGCGGGTCAGGCCTACGGTCGCGAACTCCACAGAAAATTGGGCACACATATGCCTGGATCCCAGACACATCAGAGGTGAGCCCAAATCACCCCACTGTGCTGCGGAGAGGTCGGGGGCTTGTGGAGGCGGCTAAGTCGCGCTAGGCCGGGGAGCTCCTTTTCGGCGGAAACTGGCGGAGCAGTTCACCGAGCCGTGAAGTTCCGAGCACGACTACAGCACAGGACAAGATGGCAGGATAGAATCCTGGAGACTCGGAGGGGACTTTGCCCACACACCCAGGGGAGCCGGACCCAACACAGCATGCAACCTTGACATCACACTGTCACCCTGCCCGCGGGACACAAACTGCAAGTTTTCTGGTGAGTCAGCACAGAATCGCTCCCTCCCTCCTGTTGTGGCGGTGGGA